>JANIHY010000210.1:17523924-17536752 GCA_027479065.1 Erythroxylum brevipes | reverse complement strand
ATGGTGTTATATAATTTTTAAAGAAATTATAAAATATAAATTAATATAACAAGCATTCTTTATCTCTGTTAATATAAAAATACAGTGGCTTAAAGTTGATTGTATTGGAATCCCATCTTCCATTCTCATACATACAAACTTATAGAAATATACAATCTAAGAAGTAGGAACAATTGTAGAATGATGACTTTAAGAGGTAAATTAATAGGCACAGGTATCTAAGGCTATGTTTAGTTGGACGTAAAGTTTTTAATTAAATGAAATAAAATAAAATAGAATGGAATAATTTATAATAGAATGGGAACATAAATAGATGTAATATTAAAAAATATTATTTGGGAGAGATAAAATGGTTCATAATATAATATAGTAAAATGTTGTTTGGATGAAGAGTTTATAATGTAATATAGTGTAAAGTTATTTATCATTTTACATTCTATCTTAAACCTCCCAAATTGGAAGTTTTTATTTTACTATTTGAGATGAATGAGATGTAATATGAAAGTCTCCTCTTCCATCTCATCCTGTCCCATTTCATTCCATTATAAAATCTCTTATTAAACGATGGAATAATATTACATTACATTTCATTCCATTATAAAACTCTCAACCAAACATAGCCTAAAGGAAGAAAGAATTGTTGAGGATTACAATAATGACATTAAGAGAAGATGATATAAATACTTATATAATCCTTTTAATGGAGGTGTAGAGGATGCATCTTTTTAGGTGATCTTGGCACGTTTGAGAGGTATCGTAACTTTATTTGGTGTTTGTAAATCAAAGGGAAAGAACTAATTAAAAGAGCTTTAAGAGAGATGAAGAGTAGAAGGACAGTGGGGCTTAATGAGATAACCATAGAGGTATAAAAGAGCTTAGGCGGAGTGGCTAGCCAAGATTTTTAATATGATCCTTAAATCTGTTAAAATGATGGATGAGTGGAGACTTTGTATGCTAAATCCTTTGTACAAGAATAAAGGAAACATTCAAAGCTGTAAAAACTACAAAGGCATTAAATTACTTAGCCATACTATAAAGTTTCGAGAGAAGGTGTATATATATATATATATATATCAATCAATCCTTGATAGAAAAAGGCTCAACAACAGGCCAGTAGTTGATCAAGCTGAGGAAATCACTCTAGTAGTTTGGATAGATTCACATTATACATATATGGTTTCTATTGACTTAGAGAGGACTTTTGTTACCTAGGGAAATCATGTGGAGGTGATTAAAAGTTAGAGTTCCTATGATCTATATTCACATTATTAAGGATATATATAATGGCAGAAAGACTAGGGTAAGGATAATAGGAGGAGATACAAAGTATTTTCTATTAATATTAGGCTACACCAAGGCTTCTCATTAAGCTCCTTTTTATTTGTAGTAGTGATGGATGTGCTCACTAAAAATATTCAAGGGAACGTGTCTTAATGTATATGGAATTGAACTGTAAGGTGGTAAGTTTGCATAAGGGGTATTTTGGAAAGATCACTTAAGTTTAGAAACTTTAAGGCTTTAAATTAAGGGAAAAATGGATATTGTGCAATCATTAAGAGTATAAAAAGGAGAAAGAAGACTTGTCTTGCATTTGGAAGAGAGAGAAAATGAAATTAAAGAAAGAAGGGAGAGAGTTTCGTGAGTTTAGAGAAAAAGGAGAGTTATGCTAGGTTTTGATTTTTCTTAACCTCCAACAGGGATTTTGAGAGTGATAAGGAAGAGAAAAAGGAAGAACAAGGTTAAAGCTTCCATTAGAGCCAAGAAAATCATTGTTTGGTGAAGATTCAAGATAAGTTGATGTTTAATCTTTTGAATTTTTTGAAGAGTTTTGATTCAAAGAGCTTAGGAAATGCATAGGTATAAGTATTCTATGATCAATTTCATACATATGATTCTTTGGGTTTTTCAATTGGAATTGATTTTAAATGGGTTTTTGTCAATGTTGAAGGGAGGTAAGAGGAGCACGAGGAGAACATCCTTGACCAAGTTTTCAAGCAAGGAAACTAATGTAGGTTTCATTTTTATAATTTCATTTTTATAATTGAGTTAATGAGCCATAAATGTTCTTCAAATAAAGAAAATTTAATGATTTTTCTAACTACCTTAAAAATGGGCATTTATTATTCTTTAAATACTTGAGAATGTGCCACATACTTTTGTATATGAATTTTGAGTGATATATGAATGATTTCAAATTGCTCCTAAATTGTTGTATTTGTGGCTTTTGAAGGATTTAGAAAATGGCTATATGATTGGTATGGGATTTTGGTTGATGAAGTGTGAAATGATGATAGATTTGCAAATGAGATTTTTCATGCTCATGAAAGGCCAGTTTTCAAAATGTGCCATTTGGGCAGTTGATTTTTCAAGTCATTAACAACATGTTATGTAGGTTTGTGGTGGTTTGTTCTGTTTGTCAAGTGCACTTGATTAAAAAGGTTTCTCTCACTGCCTGCTAGTAGCATGGAGCTCCTTTACAAATTCCCATAAATTCACAGCTACGCAAGACCATTTTGTAGGATTGCGATGGTACGTTCTGTTTACGACTACACAAGATCCTTATGGGAAATGTGTGGTTCGTCCTGTTACGGACCCACCCAAACTATTCTAATGTGTTTAATTTATTTTGATGTGATTTATTGATTATGATGTACGACTTATGTCAGTTGTGAATTGGCTTGATAAGTTGATAATTTTGTGTTTTATGATTCAATGAGATTTTCGCTATGATCATGAAAGTTTTAAATGGTTTTCGCTTATTACCATTTATAAAATTGTTACCCACAAGCTTTCAAGTTCACCTCCTTTTCTTCTTCTCTTCAGGCGATGAACAAGATATTGAGTGATCAAGTCAAGAGTCAAGGCATTACTCCAATTTGTATATTTTGTTTTTGAAGTTAGATTATGTAAAACAATGCTTTAGTCACATTTTGGGCGATTCTAGTTTTTGCAAAGTTTGTATTTTTAGATTATGATGTAAGTGGCTTGAAATGCCCACTAAAGCATTGTAAAACTCTTATTTGTTTTGATGTTAATAAAATATACATACATTATGTTCCGCTCATGATTTCCAAAATTTTTATATTGCATTTTCAAGTTTTTCATAGGGTTAGGAATTGTGTATTGAATTAGGGAGAAAACTGTACTAATCTAGATAGAAATAGATAAAGTTGTCTTCTAAAAATTTATAGCTTATCCTTTTAGCTTTCCAACGCTATAAAGTACGTAAATTTTGGATAACAGAGTTGAGAGATATGAGCATTATAAATTGGTAATGCTGCATAGGATATATATCATAACAGCCATGGTAAATGATGAGAGGTTGTGTATGTTAAGAGTCGTTTGAGTTGAGATTTGGAAGTTTGATACACTCAAACTGGTAATTTAATGTTTAAGGAGTGGTTTTGTATTAGAAGAAGTGAAATTAGGAAGATTATGAGTGAAAATAATGTTAGAATGGATGTAGGAAGCATTGCAGGAGCTTTAGAGGGCTTTGGGAAACCCCCATGTCCGTTTAACGGACTTTAGGTCCATTTAATGGACCTTCTTGGGTCAAAAATGACCCCCAACATCGCCCATCTTCTCGGGTGAAAAATGGCTCCCAAGCCCGTCGATGTCCGTTAGGCAGACATGTATATCCGTTAAATGGACATTCACAGTACAACTACTGTAGATTACGATTTTTGACCCTTTTAATGGCAAAATCTCACTTTGTGATTTGCATGCAAGTTCTAAATCTAGAAGTTTTCTTTCAAATTGTCCAAGATTGACCTCAATCCAAGCTTTATAGAAAAATTTATGTCAATTCTTCCAAGATAAGTATAATATGATTGGATATAAACATATTTGAATCTTTTGGCCATAACTTCATCGTCTGACCTCCAAATGAAGTGATTCTTGAAGCAATGGTTTCCTAACACATTCTTCTATCCCTATATAAAAATTGGTAGCTTTTGGTTCTGATATGAAAAGGATTGATGGAAGGATAGTGAGGGGTCGGTTGAGAAAGCATTACTAGGGTATGAATATACTTTGGCTTGTTAAGCATAACTTCTTCTATAAAGTTCCAAATGAGATAGTTATTGCTTCAAATTAAACTAAAGATTTGGAGCTACAATTATTTTGAAGAAGTCAATTATGATTTTGGTGATTGACTAGTATGGGCATGCCACTCTTGTTGGAAATAACCCTTCAAGGTAATACATATGCTCACGTCTTATGATGACTCCGAACATTGGGCTCCAGAAATGGGATCCAACACTTAGAATTGAAATAATTACCAAGACATATCTAGCATACATTTTTAGAGGATAACTTAAAACTTGGCAATGATAATTGTAGCTAGGTTATATAATGAACGAAATGATAAGTTACTATAAGTGTTGCAGGAGCATAGAACAAATGAATTCACTAATTGACTTTAAACTGAGTATAAGTCATTTGAATTAGTGACCTAGGTAATTGAGAGTATTCATGACAAAATACTTACTTTTGCTACTTAAGATTAAATGACTTTTCAAACAAGCCTTTAATACTTATATGTTATCAAATAATAAATGTTATTATTTTTTATTAATTCGTGTTACCTAAATGTTTGAAAACAAAAGCTTCTTAGTGCATATCACTTTTTATATTAGGTCATATTATGTGAATTAAATTCATATTTTAAAGATTATTCGACTAAACTGAATTGATTTATGATTTAGTGAGATTATCTAAATTTTAACTAGTTGGTGAATTAGGTAATTGAGAGGATTGTGTATATATTTATTTCTCTAATTGATTTCTTTAATTTTCTAAAATTGATATGTACATAAATTAAGAATGATTGAAATAGATTAATTTAAGGATAAGTAAAAGTTTAAGTGTAATGATTTTTTCTATGTATGAAATGTACATTTTTTCTTAAATATTTGGCTTTTACTTAGTTTTTGATTTTTTTCCAACTAATTATGGTAAATTGATCATGAGAGGAGCCTAGTTTTTTTTAAATTTCTTTTCAGTTAATTACGGTAAATTGATTATGAGATGAGATTATTAAATAATTGGAGGTATTCAAGTAAAAATTAAGAATCACAAAGTTTGGATGAATACGATCTGACCCTTACTGTGTATGGACTATGTCCTATATAAATCAAGTGTAATAAAAGACATGAGCTAAAAATGAGACCATTTGGTGATGAAGAATGTCCATAAAGTAACATAGCTTAAGCCACAACCGTGAAAAGAATCGACATTAATTTCAAACGAAACTATGAGTTCTACAGTATGGGAGGACAAGTATGTTAGAGACTATATGCTAATTTCAAGAGAAACAGAGAGATTCATAGTGTGGAGACATAGTAGTAACAAAGTCCATATACTAATTCTAGAAGAGTCAAATAGATCTATAGTTTGGACTATGACCATAGCCTATACTATACCTAAATTTTAAAAGACTTTAGACACATTTTTTAATCTTTAAATGCTAAGGTTAATCATTCAAAGTTCTAAAAACCCTTCGAAGGCCAATTTCAAAATATCATTATCTTAATGGATCGAGTTGTTGGCGGAATCATGATTTAAATTTATATTTATTCCTACCATGTTTTCTTTTTTTTTATCTATTGCTTTCATTGTTATGATTATAATTAGTTGCTAATATAGACCGATTCATTTTAATTTATGAATGTACGAATCATCTATGATCTTAATGAATAAATTAGTTATTCTGGCGATGGAATTGATTTTAATTCACTTTTGAATGCTCTGAGAAGGTCTGCTTATGAGTGAACGACTACTTAGGTAATACACTCTAAAAAACTTACGTGATCTTTCTAGTGTTAAACTGAAACTTTTTATAAATCTTAGTGCATTTAAATAAATGTTACGCTTGTTAGAGGTACGAGTAAACTAACTATAGAGTAAATCATCGTAAATCCAGAAAGGCACTTTCATGGTCTAAGAGGGCTATATCTATTTTAGATTAATCTATTCATAAAATCATAAGTAATAGTAAGAAAAAAGACTTATTTAGACTTTCGTATTTGATTGCATTACGTTTTGATCAATTGTTTGTTATTAATTTTTTAAACTACCTAGTAAAGTTTATTTTATATTTCTTTATTTGAAATTCATAAATTTATTTTTATTTATTTTAGTTGAGACTAGCTATCAGTTTTACGTCACTTCTTCAAGAGACCGACTGTTATTCGTTATTACTTATTAAATAAAGGTACAATTATTTTAATTATAGGTAATATATTAATAATAATTGTGTGTCCCAAAAAATTTTGGAGGTTTAGGCTTTCGAAATCTTCACTGCTTCAATTTAGCACTTCTTTGTAAACAAGGTTGCGTTTTATAAATTACCCAGGATCTCTTCCAAGTTGTATTTTCAAATCTAAATATTTTCCTAATGAGAATTTTTTAAAAGATTCTGAAGAGTCTCACCCAAATTTTGTATAGAAGAGTATTTGTCGTGCAAAAAAGTTGCCTACTAAAGGTATTCGGTGGAGAATGAGAAATAGTGAAATGATACAAATTTTTGACAACTCATAACTGAATGATAATGACAATTTCTTTATCAATTCGACCCCTCTTGATGGTATGGAAAATATTCGGGTTAATGAGCTTCTTTCGGATAATGGACATATTTGGGATATGAATTTAATTAATGAAATTTTTGCTCTGTTAGATGCTGCTCAGATATTAAGCATCCCGTTGAGTAGTAGAAAACCTTCCGATAAGCTTATTTGACATTTCACAAAAAATAGAGTTTACTTGGTGAAACCGGGGTATAAAATTGCCATCGAAAAATTCTCAAATATTCGTGATTTTTTTGTTGAAGGGGATTGGAACCGTCTTTAGAATAGTTCGCTCTCTCCTAAAATTAAAGATTTTTTCTAACTAGTTTTGAAGAATTTTTTGCCATGTAAAACACAATTTGCTGAAAGGGGGTTCCTATTGATACACAATGTCCAAGATGTGGACTTGGGAAGATGAAAACCATGTGTTATTCAATTATGCTTTTGCTGCAAACACTTGACATATTAAAGGTGTGAACTTTGCTAATACTCATGCAGTGAATATCATTTGGGGCATTCTTAAGGATACAAATAAGCTAAATATGCAAAAAATGGGGGCAATCTTATGGAGCTTATGGTACCATAGAAATGTTTTTATTTGGCAACAAAAATATGTTTCTTGCACTAATGTGATTTCTTTGGCAGATAACTATATTACCTCCTGGAACCAAGCTCGTGTTGTCTTGAGGAAAGTTTCATCTAGAGCTTTTGCTGTCCTACCTCAACGACAATGGAAGAAACCTGCCCTTTCTTGGTTGAAATGTAATATTGACGCTGCAATTTTCTAGGAAATATCAAGCACAGGTTTGGCTGCTATTCTACAGGATGCAAATGGTAACTTTATTGAAGTTTTTTCTAATTTGATTACTATGGGGATGCATCCTGTTATTGCTGAAGCTTTGACCTTGAAGGAAGTTTTATCTTGGCTTAAAGAAAAGGGATTGAATAACATTGAGGTTGAAATGGATTGTTATGAATTTTTTTGTCTAGTTTTGGGATTTTCGTTTTCAGACACTGAATTTGGGCTTATTTTGTCATATTGTATTGATCTTAAAAATCACTTTTTGTCTTTGTCCTTTAAATGGACATATAGGGATGCTAATAAAGCAGCTCATAGCATTGCTAGGGTGGCTCTATTACAAGCTCACTATGTTTCTTGGTCTAGTCCTCCTATTTGGATAGATTAAGTTTTATCTATTGATTCTTGTATTTCTACTAGCTTTGAGAACGAAGGATGTTAGTTTGGGTGTACAGGAGAGCCTATTGACTCAGGGTTAGATTCATCCTCTTTCTCTTTCTATGTTTTATGCTAATTTTTTTAATAATAATTTTGTTGTTTACCAAAAAAAAACTTTATAACTTAAATAAAGTATATAGTTTATACAAATATCACCCAACATATTTTTTCAAACCAGACAGACACTCTTGATATTAGCATATCTTTCTGCAATGATTTTGATGGTGCCTCCAAATAGATTACTTGGTGGCAGCAAAGACAAGAAGGAAAGAATTGAGTTAGAAATGATATATTGCACGAAAATCTATTATCATGCTCCGGAAACTAGTGCTGGCAATATTGTTTTCGATTGTGGAATCTACAGCCTACGTACTCAAAGCAAAAGGAATAGTTTCATGGTTACCAGGTTAGGTGGCTTGACAGTGATCAAGTTGGAGAGATCTGCAGCTAGAAACAAAGGTAACCGTAATTGGGAAACCACATGCATAATGCATGAAGCCCAGCACCTCAAAAGAACAACAAAGGAGAATTCATATGGAATGTTAAGACTTTTGGTTTCTATTCCACTGTATAACCATATATATAATTTGAGCATATACATTACTGTTTGACTCGAAATTGAAATCCCTTTGGCATATCCTCTAAATTTGGGTTGCCTTCGAAGGAAGAGAGAATGGAAGCTAAGAATGGGCTATTGTGAGAACACGTTCAGCATAGAAGTTCTTGTCTTGATCAAGGACCTGAAGGCACTCTCCAAACCATTCCCAATTGCTTCCATCTGCATCTCTAAGGCCTCCAGCTTTTCTAACATAAATTTCATCTTCTCAAAACCGAACCCCTTGCTTAAAGTAGCATGAAGACTTTCCAGCTCATCCAGACTTCCTTGCTTCTCTGCAGAGCTTATCACCCCTTTGTGTAACAGTTTTGAAACAAGTGACCATCTAGTTTGTTTTGACTTCAGTACTGGGGCTGACAAGGACAACAAGACTGACTCGATGACACAAGTGTTCGTCATATTTGCTTCTCTAAGCATCTGTATCGTAGTTGAGAAGTGTTTATCTTGTTCTGAGAGTGCAGACACCCCGAGTTTGTTATTAATAAGCTTCAGCGATGCAATCAACTTTTTTGCCTCTTTATTCATTTTCTTTCTGAAGCAAGTGTAACTATCTGAATTGCTTTTAATACTTGAATCTCTTTTTCTCCTTCGGAACGCAGATTGAAGGGCTCGAATCTGTTCCTTAAACTGTGACGTAACATCTCGTGCAATACTGCAGATATCTAAAAGCCTGACATATTGATCCAACAGCTCATTTAGGCACTTTTCATGTCTATGGCGAGAAAAAACTTCTCGCGTTGATGTCAGGTTGAGTAGATCATCCAGGGAACTACACAAGTCTGCAATTCCTGCTAGATCAATGCAAATTGATCCTGATGTTGACGATGCCTCCCATGTCCTAAGCTTGTTCAACTCTTCTTCCACTTTCGTAGTGCTAGGGTGGGACCTTGAAGGCAAGCTAATTGATCTAACATGGTATCCAGTAGCCATGGTTAGTTTTCTATTTTCTGAGGAACGATTCTCTTAATTTGGAAATTTTGGCTTGGAACTCAGAATTGATTAACAAATTGCATCAAACTCTATATATAGGTGATTAGTAAAGGTAGGAGGATCTCTAACCATGTGAGGCCAGTCTGGTCTCTCCTTCAAATTTGGATACCTTGTCACATCTTTGTGCAACAGTGCTCCAATAATGAAAATGTTGTTTTGATCTTGAAGGCAATAGAATCAGCAATTAGGTGTCTTTCTGATTTCTCATAATTGGTGGTACGTTATAGAGAGAATTAGGTGCCATATCCAACCTTGCCACCTCTGGTGCCTCATTCCACTCTCCAGTTTTTTTAAGTATAAAATTGCTCCCGCTGCATCTTTAGAATTGCAATCCATCTGGCTTGTCTGGTTACAAAGAACCTAGATATATAAATTCACTAGCAAATATGAACTTAGGATCAAGACATTATTTCATTGTGTCCACGACTGGTTTTTACCTAACTCATTTAACAAAAAGTTTAGGTGATACATAACATGCCCGACTCTGAGAAGATAGTTTTGTGATGGTGCGCACAAGGGAGCTATAGCAGCTCATAATTTCTTTCCCATAGAACAAGGGAAAATAAAATAAATTATATATCTCCTTGAACATTGAACAGGGAACACAGGTGACAGGGAATTGGAGCCGTGTGTCTCCTTGATTCCCCTGTGATTCCACTGCCATTTCTCAACTAAAATTTATTCCTATTCATGGAATAGTTACATGTTCGATGGGAAGTTTTAAATCGTGGCGATGATTAGGCTTGCTTAGCTTACGGCATAAAAGCATTAAGAATTGGTTCTAGGCCATGAATCTAGTCCTGTATCAACTATCAACGGGGCAAGACAGCCATGTTGTTTTCTGATTTGCATTTAGTAACGAGACACTGGTTAATCGTGGTGGCAGTACTGTTTCCGTACTTCGGAGCATTGTTGGTTAGAGTCCTGACATAAATGAAACTTAATCCAGGTAAAACATCTGTGCTTCGAATAAAAATATTCAGAATCGACATTGCTGAAACAAGATCAAGAATGACACAAAACGACAAAATACAAACGCACATTTACTCACTTAACTATGTCATCGTTGTCATCACTACCTTTCATATTCTTATGCGGTATGTGTTTCAAAATTCAACTGACTAAAATTATTGGTCTCCTATGACTATAACCATACAAATTAAAGTTCATGGACATGACTAATTTGGCTACGACCGTCGGCATTATGAAACAACTTTTTACATCTTGATGCTGCAATACAAATGTCATGTGGAGATCTTTAACAAAAACATATAGTACAATGGAAAGGACATATAAGAAAAATGGAAGAACTAGAAAGCGTGAATCATGGGATATGATCCTGCTTGTCTCCAAAACTTGAGTTTATGATTCAAGCTGTACAGTGTCCTTGCTATTTTCCTTCGAATTCTTCACATCCCCTAGGGCCTAGCAGACACAAAGAAACGTTTGATTATCTTGAGATCATTTGCATGGACTCCGCTCTTTGATCTATCAAGAACAATCATTCGACTTATTAATAGAAACAAAGCAAACCCAAGAAGAATCTATCCGACCATGACGCTATAGCTCGAACGGTTAAGTGAGAAGCACAAGTTCATGGGCCTATGTAACCATGTTTGGGCTAAGAAAATAAACACAAATATGGTCCCTAACTGTAACAGCCTCTGGGTTAACATCTTGCATTATGTCCAGCGAAGTTAGAGAAGGTGAAAGTTCACCAAAAGCATGGTTGAGATTTGGTGAAAGTAATCAATGACTTGTCTCTCCCTAGAATTATGTCTGTCATGTCAATCCCTGCTTCGCATTTTGGTATGAGGTACTTAAAACTGAATCATGTTTTTCACTTATGATCTTCTTTTGGTGACAGGTATTTGGCAACTTCTTCATCGAGAGTGAAACATACAGTTGCAGCACATGTTTTGAAAAGGGAACTAGAGTGTGGATCAGATGGCATCTCTTGCGACATACTTTAGTGCGGGACTGCACATTCTTCAGGATCCCCCGACAATCGTTCGGAAATCACTCCTTCGCGACCAACAAGGCGTTTTATACCGGCGACTCCTACGCTAGCTAAAGTGCTTGTTTTCGCCTAGTTTTGTTTTTAATCGTGTATCTTCCTTTTCAGTTGAAAAAAAAAACTGAATCCTGAAGCAAACCTCTGGAGACCATCTTTGATTCTCCGTGACATGAACGCTTTTTGTGATAAAATTAGGTTCTTTTGGTCCAGGCACTGGGAGGTAGGTATGCACATCTATATGTCTTCATGTTGTGAAAGATTGTCAATCATCTTTGGAAGAGAAGATTATTAATGGTCTTATAGAAGTTACATTCATCTTCGATCGAGAAACTTGGAGCATTGATAAATTATAGTTAGCTAGTTTTTAAATATAAAAACAGAGAATAAATAAAGGCTTAAAGTTGAAAAGAAATAACAAATTGAAAAGGGAGAAAAGAAGAAACCATATGTCAATAAAGTGTAAGAAAAAGTTCACCACTTCGTTCATCTAATATCCGGTCCCTATCAATCCATGTTGTCCATCTTACTTCTAAAGAATTTACTTCTTTAGAATAGCATGCAGATTCTCACTAATTAATTAAAGAATAGTTACAAACATTTGTCCAAAATACTTATTCAAATTTAAAACAAGTTTAAGAGGGAGAAAAGAAGAAATTAATGATACGTTAATATACTTCATTCATCTAATATCCCTTACATTTATGATACTTGAGAAAAACAAAAGAGTTTCAGAATTAACTCACGTTATCCACTAAACCGTTACTGCATAACTTCTAAAAAATAACGTACGAATTCTCTCTTAAAAATTAACAACTAATATTTTTCTAAAAGATTTATTTAAATACAAGACAATAAATTAAGATCACATTCATAGAACAGATATTTAACGATTATAATAAATATTAATTTCTAGGACATAATCAAGTTCAACCATAAATGGCATTGGTATTAGCGAAATTAGACTTTGCCCATGCATTATAACCAGCGTTATGATTACTGTTCCATACCGACCGGTACGTACCGTATCAATCGAAAACCGGTACCGGTATTGGTAAACAAATTTCGGAAAGAAATTTCGGTGGGTACTGGGTCCGGAAAATACCGGACCATTCTGCAAAAACTCGAATTTTTCAAAGACCATTTTGCAAAATACAGAAATGTACACAAATCGAACTGGTGTCCTGACAGTCTTTCATCCAATCTCCTGCTCGAATATCTGGAGATGGAGATGAAAGGGGGTGAGCTAAAATAGCTCGTGGATAATATATTTATAAATTAAAAAATAAGCGAAAACATATTTGCAAAAACCTTTGCCATTCTTTTAAAAATTCCACAGTAGGAAATTTGACAATTTTCTTATTTCTCACACTTTTCAAAACATGATCAAAACCATTTCAATCAC
>JANIHY010000210.1:17512488-17523824 GCA_027479065.1 Erythroxylum brevipes | reverse complement strand
TTTAACTTCTACTTGATTGTTTCTTCGTTATCAACTCTTTTTGTAAATTGTTTAAGGATATTTATTATTCTTTTTATTGAATGTTTTGAATCTTTTGATGTAATATTATTTATTAAAATGATGAAATTATATTATTGTAATATTTTAAATACTTTGTATTATTCTTAATTTTATTATGGTATGATGATGATTGTCTTTATTTATATTAATTATGATTATTATTTATACGTAAAATATTTAAAAATTATTGTTATTTCATATTAATTGTCATTATTATTTATTATTAAGATTTTTGAAAACACGTTGATGTAAACAGTAAATTAGTAAAGTGTACAGTAAAACTGTATAATATACTACTATGGACTATTTTGCAATTTTTAAAAATTTTAGGGATCATTTCATAATTTTAAAAAATTTTCCGAAACGATACCCGGTATCGATACATTTCCGTTCCAGAGCTCAATCCGATACCGAGCCCGATACGGTATTCATAACTTTGATTATAACGATTCATGCCAAATCCCTTGGAATCAAACCTTTTCTTACTTATTTTTCCAATGCAATTCTGTCATTATCTATCGATTATATATTGTCACAACCACAATGACCAGAATTCCATATTGAAAATGTCGTAACTAGAGCATCTGAATTGAATCTCATGCACTATATACAGTACTCTTTTAATTTAAATTCTCGTGCAAAACTGGAATTTTAACATGAGCCGATCCTTTAAAAGGTGAACGTCATGACTAGTTTGACGTACAGAAGTTTTTCAAAACGCAACAAGATTGAGAAGAGACACTCTATTCTGGATTAGGCATCTAAACATACAATCTATTTTAGCCTCAAGTCCCCGCATGCTCACATTAAGCGTCTCCAATCTCCCTTGCACTTCTTGTAATTCAACTTTGGCATCACCTTTGCGGATTCTGCCATTAATAGAAAGAAGAGCAACGTCAACATTTTCCACTTCGTTGAAAACCTTGTGAGGTTTTGTCGAAGCCTTAGCCAAGGACCCTGAGCGTATCACTTTTGATATTATAGACCATCCATTAGTATTTCTCGCGGTTAAAGGCGCTGCAAGAAACAACACGAGGGATTGGAATATACAAATTGCTTTTATTCTTGCTTCTCTTATCATACTAAGCACAAAGAATAGGTGGTGTTCTATGTCGAGAAGAAAAGATTCAACATTGTTTTCCAGTCTCTTCAACTCTTGGAGAGACTTGTTGATATCTTTTTTTGCTTTCTTTCTGAAACTGATGTAAGCAAGAATGTTGCTCTCAATGCAAGAATTGACCCCCCTCCTTCTAAATGCTGACTGCAGGTCCTGAACGTGCCCTTTCATGGACAAGAGCAAGTCGCGTGCAGAGCTGCAGACGTCTAACAATCCAACTGAACCGTCAAGTGCCTTTTCTACCATGTAGGAATGTTGATGTTGAAAAGCTTGTTGCGTAATAGGAGACTGAATAAGTTCCTGTATGCAATTAAACAACTCCGCCAGCATAACCAAACCAGCTTGAATGTCCTCAGCCCCTGAAAATCTATTACTAGAAGCACTTGATGATTCCCATTTTTTTAACTTGGCTAGTTCTGCTTCTAATTTGACAGAATTTGGATGTGGCCTAGATGGCAAACTAATGGACCTAGCAGGAATATGCACAGAAGCCATTGAGCCTTGTATAGTTGTTTGCTTCGCAAAAGGCTGAATAGCCGAATTGACAAGTTTTTTGCTTTGAATGTGATTAGGGCATTTTTCATGCTACTTATATGAAAGTGGACAGAATCAATTGGTCGTTTAGGCCTGAACATTAGGCATGTGATGGCAATGTGAGTCACCTTACGGTTGTAAGATCCTGTAATAATTTTAGTAGACAACCTGCATGCCCTCAAACATTTCTTTAATCTTGATGTCATAAGCTCCTGTAACAATTTTTGTAGGCACCTGCAGGCCCTCAAATGTTTCTTTAATCTTGAGATCATACTCTTTTTTGTTGTTGGAGGGAAAGAGATAAGCAACGTATGTGTGTCGTGTCGCATATATTGTCGTGGTGCGATAGTTCTGAGGAGGCCGTGAAAGCTGTTTGCCTGCTTGCCTCCCCAATCATTAGTATTACCTTTCGTGCCTCTTTTATAATACAGAAGCATATCCACCATGATTAAATTATGGACAAAGAAAGGCTGGAAATGCCTTATTACATAGTAGAATAGACAGTAAGAGGCAGAGAAAGGAACGTCAAAATAAAGACAAGACCTACCATTAGGGAAGATAGACGAAAGAATCTAGGGAGGGAGGCCATGACGACATTGTTTTGGTCATTAAGAAGAAGACGTTCATTGTTCTGTCATCTTTGACTAAACACTGATTTCCGTAGTAATGTATACCACATGGGATTAAGGTTGAAAACAGAAATATTCCATTTCGGAGACAAGGAGACAATCCCATTTAAACTAGAGGGTGTGGAAATTTTGCGGTTTAGTGGCGCTCTTCTGTTCCTGCCATAAAGAACCTCATTCACAGAAATTGATGAAAGCTGCAAATCACATGCCCCCATTTACTCAGTCATGAGGAGGCGCCCCAAAGTTGTTGGCAGATTTATGGGAGAGTATCAGAGAAAGAACTGGATGTAGTTGCATCAAATGCTAGCTTTACTCAAAACCACTGGGAATGCAAGAGTTCGTTATTCTTCAAACAACCTTAAGCACATGTACATCTATGTTTCGATACGAATTCTGGTCTGCGGATAGTTAGTTAGCTTCTGAGAAATGAATTAAATGCACATAGTAAAGTCCCATAAGGTGATCATTGCCTACTTTATCAATAGTTAGGTAACTTTTATCGAATGCTAACATGGTTTAGACGTGTCCTGTCAATCCTTGTTCCCTGGATCAACACATCGAAACCTTCAATCAGTTACCTTGTTGCACATTTAGTATAATCAATAATAGATTTGCCCGAGTTTGTTTGATACTTAAGACTGATGAAGTATCACATGTCCAAGGTTTATTCCCATCATCCTTGGTAGAAAATTGGACTACAAAAAATATCCAATGTACCGACAAGTTCGAAGAAATTCATAACGCAAGGCCCATACAGTGATAGTGATACAAAGGCTTGAAATCAAGCCAGTATGGCTGAAGACCAATTATCTTCATCAGTCTTAACAAAATACCTGGCCATAAACACCTTCCAAGCTTTCCTTCCAAAAAATCTTCAAACTAACAAATCGCGCTCAATATCGATCCCCGACACATTTACATAAAGCCACCTTCCAAGTAACCAAGTGTCCCTAAAGAAAGTAGCTGCCGCTCATCGGCATGGTAAACTGCCACCAATTTATTTATTAAACCAAATGATGACTAGAAGCCTTAGGAGACTGGAGGAGGTGGGGGTAGAGCATAGGGAAAAAGCTTGTGGTGCCGGGGACCTCTGAATTCTGTAAGTACATAAAATGACCAAACTGATCTATCTCTGTTCAAAATAGTTCAGTGCTGCATGCCTTTGCAACCTGGGTGGCTTTGCAGAGATGCTGCACCACCTGCCCTGTCTTCCACTTCTTCTTGCAGTTTTAAGTTTTCATAAGAACGGTTTGTAAAGCTTCAAATGCTCATCGGAAGCAGCTAAAATATAGAACCATATTTCATCTCAACTTTGGCCAATTCTATCCTGCAGAGAAACTCCGGCCCTAACAATGAAGTTAGAAAGGACCAAGTCAGAAACAGCAAAACAATAACAGAAATGTATAATTTCAGTGTAGAGTTCATAGTCGAACTACATGCAACTGCACAACAAACACGCTTCCTTATGACTTGATATGGATTTTAACAACTTAGCAGTGTAAAGATTTTCTACGCCTGAGAAGCACCCTAAAATTGGCAATTCGAATTTTCTTAAAGTGATACATCGAATAGTTTGAATGATGCAGCCTATTTTCTGGCATATAATTTAAAAGTAGTGCAAGAAAAAGTTGATAAAAGTTCAGATAAGATTGAAAAAATACATACCACTCACACAAGGAGGCCCTGCTCCCTGGCTTTCTTTAACCATTTCAGCGTACTCTCGAGGGTGGAGTAAGCAGCAGCATCAGTTAAACTCTTACTAGCCACTGCGTAATCAAAAACCTCATAAGCTTCTGCGACCCTACCCTCCCTGCAAAGTGCCCTCAACAGTGTAGCATAAGAAGCTGTCTCAAGCTTTATGGCAGCCTCTTTCATCATCTTGTACAATTCAATAGCTTTATCCAACAACCTTCCCTTGCACAATCCATGAAGCAACGTATTATACGTACAAGAATTCGGAGTGCAGCCTTGTCCTTCCATCTGCTCCGATAATGCTAATGCACCCAAAGCATTCCCTTCCCTACACATCCCATTCATAATTGAAGTATATGTAACTATATCGGGTAAATGACCTGATTCCACCATAATTTTCAAAAACTTTTGAGCTTCACTAACTCTCCCAGATTTCGACAACCCAAAAATCAAGGTATTATAGGTAACAAGATCAGGCTCCACTCCTTCCTTCTTCATTTCATTATAAACCCCAATTGCCTCACTTCCTTTACTCAACATACAATAACCCTTCATGATCGTATTGTAAACAAAACAATCAGGCTTAAACCCACATTCTTTTAACACACCCACTAATCGGGTAGCCTCCCGAAGATTCTTAGAATTACAAACGTTATCAATCAATATAGTATACGTAACAAGATCAGGCTTGATATCGAAAGAACTACTCATTTCATCAATAAAACTATGAACAGTGCTCAAAACTCTGCTCTTGCACAAACACTTAACAAGGAAATTATAAGTGAAAGCATCAGGCTTTGAGTGCTTCAAAGACAATTCCTTTACCAATTCAATAGCATTATCTATTCGATCAACAGAACAAAGAGACCTCGCAGCAATATCAACACTCACTTGATTGGGCACAACCGCATTATTGACCATAAAATTGAGTACTTTATGAACAGGGGACAATGACGAATCAGGTGCTCTACAGGCCTGTGATAGTAAAATATGGTACGTGGATCGATCAGGCGAGAAAGAGGGTGCAGCCTTGATCATGTGCTGTAGGAGTGAAATTGAGTCATCAAGAGAGGAGATCGACGCGTATGATTGGAGAAGAGAGTTGTGGAATCGGGGGTCCTCCGGGGCACGCGCAGTGGCAATGAGGGAATTGAACAGTTTTTTGGCGTCATTGAGGTTCGGCGATTTGAAAAGGGGTTTGAGCTCCGGTTCCAGTGTTTTCTGCGGAAGTTTGGAAGATGATTTCTTGGTGGGCTTCTTGGGAAAATGACGGTGGCGCTCCACCTGAGCCAAGAACTCCGATGAAACGACCTGAGACTGTTTCACGAGAGCCGCCGTTGAAATCATTGAGCGAATCGAAGGTGAGACCTTGCCCATTTTTGCTCTTCTTCTTTTTCTTCTTCTTTGGGGTTTTAGGGTCTTGATTAGGGTTTTGGAGGGACGAGGCCGGTCCGGACAACCCGGCCGAGTAGACCCACGAGGCTACGAATCTACGATAGCATTTTTTTTCTTTTCCTTTTCTATATTTTTGTCTAATTGGATTTTTGTTTAAAGATAGACAGACCTACATTTTGTTTTCGTGTCTCATTTCTGAATTGGGATAATAAACTATAAAGTATACGATTAATTTCTCAAAATCCCGTTATATTTAATATATAATATAAATATATATTGATGCATAGATGACAATACGTGTTATTTTTTGAGAATTTAGTATTTTTGCATAATTATATGAATTCTTGAAATAGAATTATTAGGTTAGACTAAGGGCTCACCTTATTTTTATAAAAAATAAATCAAGAGGCACTAAAAATTGAATATTTACTAAAGAGTGAATATGCAAATTCATATCTTTACCATTAAATTCATTTAATATTGCAGTTGAGATGGTTAGTCTGAATATTAGTATAGAGAACATTCTTTATATTACTTTTCTTTTTCTTTTTATCTTCTTTTCTCTATTCTCTTGTTTCCATCTCAATTGGTTTTTATAGAATTCTTTAGGCGTTAAAGACATAAGGATAATGGGTTTATCGTCTTTAACCAAAGTGTACCTATTCTTAAAACTTTTATGTACAATATTTCTATCATATTGCCAATAAGGTATGACTAGCTTGCTTAGATATAACATCGCATAATAACTTATATCAATACCTTCTAATAGAAAAGAAATTAACACTTGCTTGGTAACTTTGATCTCTTTATAATCCATATGCCACTAAAGTCTATATTTCTTAGGATGATTCACATTAGTGTAACTTCATTAATAATCATATTGCATTTTTTTTTTCACAAATGTGGCATGTAGTATAAAGTATATTTTCCTCTATTGCTCTAGCTATCTTCCTTGATTTAAAGACTTTATGTTTCCTAATAACATGCGTCTTATCGTCAATAAAATATTCAATACCCTCATCATTATAATTTTTACGTGGTAGTATAACTTCCTTTTTCCATCATCTCACGTAAACTTAACCCTCTTATTTGGACATTGGAATGAAATATATCATGTTTTCAAATACCAAATATTTAATACCTCTATTTTGGAAGACATGAGGATCAATATTACCTTTGTCCTAATTGTAGATGTCCTATTCAGCTTTAGCTATCTCAATTTTCGTTTTAGAAAAACCCCCATGACGTCTTTTATAATTGGCCCTCCAAGAATCATTAGTAACAGCAAAGTATTTCGATATTCCTTTACATTTTAGTTGTATTTCCATTTTCATTATCATGTGAATCATATCTTTGAGCTCCATATAATGTTACAATTTTACCACATCATCAATATGACGATTTAACCATTTAGAAATCTAGCCATAATGAATTTTTAATCCTCCCCTATATTAGTCCAAATCATGACAATCTCAATCTCCTTATAGTATTCCTTGACCCGTAAATGAGTTTTTTTTTAATTTTTAGAACAAATTCATATATAAGGATAAAGCACCTTATGATCACTTTCATTTCCTCCAATTTTCAATAAGCCTCTCATAGTTTGTTTTGCCTATGTAACATAAGATTATCCTACCAAATAATAGCATAGTCAACAAACTTAACAATAATAAGTTTTACCTTCTTTTTTCTTTGGTGTAATGGTAGTAGTCGAGAATCAATTCCGTTTTCTTTTTCCACTTTAGGTAGGCCTTATGGTCATTTCTCCTTAGAATAAAGGAATCTTTTTTTTTTAATGTTGCCATTTCATCTAAGCTCATCTCCACAAACTCTATCTTGTCCATGATTTGTATGTTTACATCTGTCCATATTATTTCTTGATGGTTGACATTCATCATACAAAACATCCCTTTTTTATCGTCATGAAACCATTTTTAGAGAACTTGTCTTTATTTTCATCATGGCTTAGGAACTTATGGTGTTTTTGTCCTTTTGTCAATTGGCTATGATAATATCTTGCAACTCTAATTGATTTTTAATCTCACCAAACATCATATTCATATGTTTAAACTGTTGATGTATAACTTGAATCATGAATATATCATCTTTTCTTCCCCTTTGAACTATGTCTTGGTTAGACATGATTTAACATATAAGAGAATGTTAGTAAACCTTACAACACTCTCTCGTATGTTTCTCGTGATTTATGTCAGGCAATCGACTTGCATTTCACTCTAAATTTCTAACTTTTCTTTACTAATGTTACTTAGCACATTCTTGCTTTTTACCACTTATTTTCTTCCTTCAAAAATTATTTAGGCAAACCCAAACAAAAATTTAACCTTGCAAAGTCTCAAAAAACCAATAACCATTAGTCAAGAATATAAAATAATTCACAAGTAAGAAATATGAAAATCAAATGAAACAAGGAAGACTACTAAGAATACCAAATTGTATTAGGAAATGATTTCTTTAGGTTGCCTTCTTGCACTATTTTCTTTTGTTTTCTTTTTTTATTTCTTAACCACATGAACAATGGTAAGAAGAGCAAATTTGACCTTAACATTTTCATCAAAATACAAATTAGACTTTAATGTTTCAAAGTGTTGAAAATAAATTGTGACATTTTCAAAACGTTCAAATTCAACCCTTTATAGATGAAAAATAAGACTAAGTCATACTTTCATTATTCTTCTCCCATATCACTAATGATATAGTCTAAATATATTATTTTTAATAAAATTTTGGGCCCTACAAATTCATATGGAAAACATGACTTTGTGGGACCAATCCCACTTAAAAAAATCTAATAAATTTAATTTATTTTATTAAATCTAATTAACTTTAGTTAACTCTAAATAAAATTAGTTATGCTAACTTAATATATTAATTCATAATTTAACTAACCATAATCTAATAAATCAAAGTCCCTAAAGAGGAAACTGGAGAAGATGAAAAGCTATTAAAAGTTGAAGAGTGTGATTGTTACTCGATCGAAAACTGGTGGCCAAGCTAAGAGACCTTAGCTCTATTGAAGATAAGGTCTGATATGGATGCTTTATTTAGAGATTCAAGTTTTGAAGCTCCATTATAGAAAGATGTTTGTTGGTCAGTTTGGTTTGCTATTTATAGTTTTTTTAAGAAAATTTAGTAGAAAAAAGGAAAGTTGTGGTCTTTATTAGTTTTAGTATGTTACTCATAAGAAATGTTGGAGATAAGCTATTTCTTATTAGAATTTCCACATTTTTCATGCTTTTTTGGAGAAGATATAAGTTACCCACTTAAGTAAAAGAAATGAAATATTTTTTTTGTATAAAAAGGCATTCATTTTATATAAGATTTCTATCAAATTTGTTGATTAGCAACATATAGGACTTATAAACATGGTTTTACAACTATCGCATGATTCTTTTGACTTTCCTTTTAAGACTTTGGTTATGTCATGTATCATTTTATTGGCTAGTTCATTACTAAAGACATAAAGGAAAACCATGGGATAGTTTTCGTATTTAAAATGATACACTGTGATTGCATAGTTTTGGCTATAGATGAAGATGCTCCTTGCATGTTACTCAACTGCGTGGTAAGGGTTGTGATTTGTGCTTGCAAAGCAGTAACAGAGTCAATTGGGATCATACCTTTTTGCTCCTTCTGCCCCTACTTACTCCTTTCACTTGACCACATACAACTGTTGCTCACCAATTTTTCCAAAAGGTAATGAGTTGCATCTACTGTTTTTCTCATCAAAGATCCTCCCGCAACTGCATATATGGTTTCTCTTGTGCTCTGATTTACACCATTATAGAATGTTTGCATAAGGAACTCCCTTAGAAGGTTGTGGTGGGGGCAACTTCTCGTAGTTCTTTAAACCTCTCCCAAGCTTCATATAAAGACTCCTCATCGCTTCGTCGAAAATTTTTGATTTCTTTAATGATCCTTGTTATCTTGGTCAATAGGAAGTATTTAGCGAGAAATGCTTGGGCTAATTGTTTCCAAGTATTAATCTGCCTTGAGCTAAGTGAATTGTACCACACCTTCGCTCAATCTCTCAAAGTGAAAGAAAATAGTCGCAACCTTACGGCATCGTCAGACATCCTATTAAATCGAAAGGTGTCGCAAATCTCCAAAAAGGTAGGGAGATGGGCGTTGGGATCTTTATTAGACAACCCATAGAATTGCACACTACTCTAAAGAATGTTGAGGAGTGTTGGTTTGATCTCGAAATTGTTAGCTTGAATCGCTGGCCTTATTACTCCTTGAGGACTGAGTCCTGACCTCATAAAGTCCATCAATGTCCTTTTAGCCCCTCCTTGTTCTCCTTCTTCCGTTATATTTCTTTGTATGATGTCTTGGTGCTTCACTCTTCCTAACTCGTGTTTGTGCCTTGTAAAAAAATTTCGTCCCGAAATTTTCTTACCTAACTGGTCGAACAGATGAGGGTACTACCTCCTCATGTACTCCTCAGTCTCCAAAGTCGCCTCCTCAGTCGAATGGTTCTTCCAAAGGACTTTCACCAATGGAATCACTCTGGATCTCAACTGCTTGACCCGCGACCCAATAATCCGCACCGGCTCCTCCACATAACTCAGATCACCAGCTATCTCAATCTCCTGAGCCGGAATCACATGATTCAGGTCAGAACGATATCTCCGAAGCATGCTCACATGGAAAACGTCATACAACTGAGACATCTCACTCGGCAAGGCTAATCTATAAGCCAACGGTCCAATCCTCTCAGTAATCTCATATGGACCGATATACCGAGGACTCAACTTGCCCTTACGGCCAAATATGAGAACACCTCTCCACGGAGACACTCTGAGGAACACTCTATCTCCCATACTGTACTCCATCTCTCTCCGATGCTGATCCACATAACTTTTATGTCTATCCTGAGCCGCCTTGATGCGACTCCGAATCAACTACACCTTATCCACTGTATCCTGGATCAACTCGGGACCCTCTAACATCCTCGTACCCTCTTCATCTCAGTAAAGAGGCTATCTGCACTGTCGTCCATATAACGCCTCATACGGTGTCATCCCGATACTGCTCTGATACTGATTATTATACGCAAACTCAACCAGAGGCAAATACTGATCCCATGCACCTCGGAACTCCAATACAAAGGCTCTCAACATATCCTCAACAGTCTTAATAGTTCTCTCGCTCTGCCCATTTGTCTGAGGATGAAACGCTGTGCTGAAGTTCAATCTCGTACCCATAGTCGACTGCAAACTCCTCCAAAACCTCAAAGTAAACCTGGGATCCCTGTCTGACACTATCGATACTGGGACTCCATGCAGTCGTACTATCTCCGCCACATACTTCGGGGCCAACTGATCGAGAGTACTGCTCTCCCTCACTGGCAGGAAGTGAGCCGATTTAGTTAACCGGTCCACTATGACCCAGATAGCATCATACTACCTCGGCGTCCTAGGCAATCCCATCACAAAATCCATCGTAATGTGCTCCCATTTTCACTCCGGAATGGGTAACGAATGCAATCTCCCCACTGGGGCCTAGTGCTTAGCCTTAACCTGCTAGCACATCAGACACCGAGAAACATACTCTGCCACCTGCCTCTTTATACCTGGCCACCAGAAATGCAACTTGAGAGTACGATACATCTTGGTGACACCAGGATGCATGGCATAAGCGGCCAAATGAGCCTCCTCTAAGATCTCACGCCTCAACTCCTCCACATCCGGGACACATAGCCTCTGACCCATCCACAAGGTACCATCTCTCAGCTCAAACTCAGACTGCCATCCTGATCTGACTCTATCAATCAGTCTCACCAATGCCGGATCCTGATCCTGAACCCGTCTGATCCTGTCATGAAGCATCGGCCTGAGTCTCAAAGTGGCCATCAAAGCTCCATCCTGCTCCAAATCAAACTGCACGTT
>JANIHY010000210.1:17494266-17508339 GCA_027479065.1 Erythroxylum brevipes | reverse complement strand
CTATAAATCCCCAAAAATAGAAAACTCATGATCGCACACTCCAATTTCATAATTCAATTTCCTAACTTTCATTTCTAGCTCAAATTCAATTCTCGAGCCTAATTAGACCTAATTATCACACTTGTCCTAATCATTTCCAAATCCAAGTTATCCATATCAAACCGGAAGTATGTCATACCTGTATGTATGTACAAATGTCAGTATAATAATTGCCAATTATACATAATTCAATAATGCATGCATATGCAAAATACGTATAAAACGAACTGTACTCATCCCATCGGTGACGGGATGTTACAATTGTGATATTTACTAACTCTTTGTCACAAAATTCAGTAGTCCTTCATGTGTTCCTTGTGTTCATGCACCTACAAAGACACAAAGAAAAGTATCAAAAACTCTTAAATGAAAGTAACCCAACATAAACAAAATGTTAAACAAACAATCCCCAGCAACGGTGCTAAAAACTTGTTAATGCACTACTAGTTTTATGATCAAAACTGCAAGTATACATGTCGTACTTATAGTTGAAAGCGGATATCGATCCCACGAGGATTATGCTTAGGCACCGCTTAATTCAGGTTTTTTTTGTTTAAAAAATCGTTTCAATGAAATTAAAAAATAAAATAAAATAAAGACAAACTAAAAGTAGAAGGGAATAACACAACCCAAACAAAAATCGTAAACTAGGACTTGGAGAAAATCAAGATTAAACATTAAGACTTTTCATTATCCCTATTTGCTTCCCTCTGATTAATTGATTCAATTTATGTTTCGCCCAAGATTTCCTAAAATTCTAGCCACCCTCTCTCAAGGTGTAACTAAATGTCACTAATTAAATAAATTAGAATTAACTTTAGAATCTCTCGATGTGCAAAGTATTTCCTAAACATTCAACTAGATATGAAGCTATCCTATAGGCAGTGCATTAATCTATTGAAATCTCTTCCTAATAAATCAATAACTTATTATTTATAGGTCCATTAATTGTTAACTCTCGTTATACAATTAACACAAATTACCAAGTTCACTCTCTCGATTTATTACAAGGTTTAAGCACAATAAATAACACAAACATGTATATCATTAAATCAATAACCAAAGGTTCATAAATAATTCAAACAACAAACCCTAAAAGATATTTTAGCCAATCATAATATCCATAACAACCCCAATAATCAAATAATCCATGATAAACATGCTAGAATAGAAAGAAATTAAAATAAGAACTGGACGGGGCAACTCCTCCTCTTCTTTGCCCGAATATGAAAAATTTGGATGACGGGGTGCTCTTTGCCTAATTAGAAACGAAACCTCGAATCTCCACCTATCTCTAGGCTCTTAATATGTCTTTTAGCTCCGAGAAGCAAGTTCCATGACACACACCCTTTGCCCTAGGATTTTTTTAAATATATGTATCACAAGGTAAGTCATAAAACCCTAAAAAATAAGAGAAACCTGGGTGTCTCTTTGTGTTAAACATCCCACGATCGTGGGAATTATCCTTATGCTTTCCACTATCGTGGGTTAATGTGGTAGAAACATTCTGTCGAGATTTCCCACGATCACAGGAAACATACCTTTTCCTATAGTTGTGGTTCTTGTTCTTCAGCAGCTCTACTTCTCTTCTTTTCTCTTAGTCCCTAGCTCAATCATAAAGGTATTCACCCTCCATTCCTACATCAAAATGATCAATTCTTACCCTAAACTAACATAAAATACAAAAGAATAACCATAAAGAACACATTAAACAAAAACACACAAAATAAGTCTTAAAACACCATAATACTAACCTATTATGCAAGAAACACTTGCCAAATACTTAGAAAAAACACATACTAACACACAACTATCACAATGCCTACCAATATTTGACATGAAAATAAAACTTGTTAAGACAAGTAAAAAATATAACAATTCTTCTTGGTCTTTCATAAACAATAAAGGATAAGTATGAAAGCATATATCTATAAACAATAAGGGATAAGTATGAAAGCATATATCCATAACATAGTTGTAAAACTAAAGGTCAGAGAAAATCGTATTAGTGACTTAGAAGAATGATTTACAATGCCTACAAAAATATTACATGAAAATAAAAGATGAAAAATGCATATTGATGTAGGCAAGCAAGTTCATTTGATTTATGGTCATCCGTAAAGTGATGGATAAAAGTTAATTCATAGAAAATTGAGGTTTTCTTATACATTAAAACACGTAGAAATCTAAAAGGAGTATAAAGGTTGACAGATAGAGTGGCAAGATCATCAAAGCTCCTCTCAAGATTTATCAACTAATACTTATTGTAGATATTTAATTTTCTCTCATCTCTTTTTATCAATAAAAATAGTATTTTAATTTTTCATTTTAAAATTTTATCTCTTGCTTTTTATCTAGTACTCTTAGTTTTATATGCTATCTTTTTATTTTTAATTAATTTTTTCACAAATTAGTTAAATTTGTTCAACATTGTTTGTTTTTTCAAATAGTTTTAGGGTATAATTAAATTTTGGCTTAGAGTTGGGCATTAGGAAAGTTTTAGATTGAAATAGTAAAACAAATTAGTCCAAATATGAATATACAAATAAAAAAGGGCTAAATTATAGAATTGAAGATTATATATATCGTTTTAGAAAACCAAAGTTGGAAGAAACAAAATACAAAACAACGATCTTTAAAGTAAAAAATGATGGATAGGGGAATATTTAATCACATCATTTTAAAAACATGTTAGAAGAACAAACTAAGCTCAACCATTTTAAAATTAAGGCTTTTCTCTTATAGTATAACAATATTATTTCCATGAAACACTAGTGAGAAAATATTTCCATTGTTGCTACCATTTTATTTTCGCTCAAATTCTCTAGTTATAGCCTTATCGTCCTCTCTTTCACTAAGTCCACAACCACTCTATCTTCTCTCTTGGCTCTCCCCTCTTGTTATCATCGTTGTCCTAACTTTAAAACCCTCTTTTCATTATTACTATCATCTTCTCTTTTCTTTATTGTCGCACTAATCACTTTCTAATTCTACCTGCTCACGTTATTCTCCTTGTTCCAAAAGGTTGATCCCTAACTCCAAGGGCCCCCAGTCGCAGGCCCGACCATCGCTGGGGGATTGAATCACGTTTTAATCTTGGTCAACCTCCTAACGGAGCGGTCCATTACCTTCCTGTTGTTGCCAGGAGTCGAACTTAGGACCTTGTTCCAATTGACACTGTTAGTTTGCCAACCAAGCTACCAGTGCGGGCTTCTCCTCTTTCTATTGTTCGAAATCCATCATTTATTTGTCTAGGTTCAGTTCCACAACACTAGAAGAGCACCCATTCTGAGTTAAGGAGGATATAAGAAGTTTATTAAGGTTTAGTTTCCTTTTTATTTTCTGTCTTTCATTCAATTGTATTTTTCTTATTTGCGTCAATATGCTTTTTAATTTATTTTTCTTTGACATCTGCTTTTATCTAAGTACCATTAATTATAAGAGAAGTGTGACATTCACACACGCGCACACACTTTATTTTAAAGTTTGGATAAGCCTCTCAAATATATTAATGTTTTGTCTTACATTTTGATTTAAGTTCTCAATTCTCTTTTCAATTTATTTAATTTTTATATTTATTTATTGTTATTTTTGTTAACTTGTTCTCCCTTTTGTGTATGTTTGACATGTTAAGTTGGGTGACACATTTTTTTGGATTAAGGTCTTTAGAATTTATCTTGATTTTCAATGTTCTGCCTTTGCTTTCTAATTCCTGGTGATGTTAAGTAAGGTGGCACGTGTTTTCTTATTAGTCATTATTCATATGTTATTTATATTGTTTTGGATCTCATAGGCACTACCATATTTTTTTGGGTCAGTATTGCTTTATTTGCCATTTTTTATCATTTATAATTTTTTGTAGTTTTTCTCTATTAATAATGTGATCTTTTATGTCACATATTCATCTTTTCACGTTTCTAGTTTCAAGATTATTAAACTTTTAAACTTAACGTGTTTTATCCTTTTAACTAATGATTTTTCATCTCTTCATATCCTAGGTTTTAAAATGTTAATTTTTTATGTATACACCCACTTATCCTTCTAAATGTACCATCTATACTCAAACTTTTTAGGTTCTCTTGGATGATAAAATGTATAATTGATTTGAACCCATCAAGGTGGGTCCTAAGAAAGGGCAAGGCTCATGCTTATTAGAGTCTTATAATTAATTATAAGTTATTTTATAACACAGAAGATTCTTAATAGGTTTGGAAAGATTTGTTCTTTTTTAAATAATTAAAAGAATTTGTTTAAGGAGCAAGCATCAATCTCAATTTGGTAAAAAAGAATAGCTCGGTCCATCATCATACTTACTAAAACTTCTTTTTGGGAGATAAAACAGTAGTAAAAGTGAGCATTTCAAAATGAAATTGCTCTTACTAAATACTAAGATTTACTTTTTTTTAATTAAAATTAAGTAAGAGAAGACCTTAAATTTAAGAATTTTGCCTTGACCTTGCCTCCATCAATATCATTCCCATTTAGGTAATTAAGAAACGCATCTTATTTAAGTCTTATTTTATTTTATTTTATTTTATTGCTTTGAATTTTAGATTTCTTTAGTAGCTCTTTTGATATGAGGACTGAGTTAAAATTTGAAATTTGATTATGAATATAACAACTTTTTCAATATGGGTTGAATTTTTTATTTTCAAATTGAAACTTAGATTAAAGTTTTGGTATAATTTATCTTTTTTTCATTTCCTATTTCAATTGTAGTTTATTTTAATAAATTAAAATTTGTCAATTTGATTTCATAAGATATTTTTCAATTGCAATTCTAGGTATAATTTTAATTCGAATTGAAGTTTTTTAGGTAATTTTTCTCTTTCATTTTACATATATCATACTTGATAGTTTTATCCCTCATTTCGTTCTTCAACTACAATTTATCTCTCTTGCATTTGTTAATTCATAATTAGTATTTTTTGATTTATAGATTCTACTAATTTTGTATGTATATATTTAATTTTGTAATTATTGATAAAATCTCATTTCGATATTTATATAATATGCATATTGTTGTTAATCTCTATTCTCTTTAGTGAAAAGTAGATCACTGATAGTTTTTGGTGTTTTAGAATTACTTGAAAAATCAAAAATGAATTTTGAGTATGATAATTTTTATTATAAAAGTTTACTCTTTGTTTTCTATTTTTAATATAGGTTATTATATTTAACTCCTTTCTTTTTTGTCGTAGATATATAATACGATTGGTATATCTTTGTGATAAATGGTCGAGTTATTGTTGTTCTATTGAACCTAAATGCTTCTTACAGTTCCATACATAAGCTTTTGTTTTTTTGTCTAGTTTAATTGTGTAATAATTATATAATGTTGCCTAAAAATATTTTTTTAGAAATGAAAAAATAAAAAAGAAAACGAGTATAAAAGTTAATATTATAAAAAATAGTTATCCATAAATTTGTTAAAAGAGTAACTCTTCTAATAAAAATTATGAGAAATTATGTGAAGACAATTTTGAACAATGTAATGAAAATTTAGGTTATAAGATTCATATTCACGATAATGTTAGCAATTTTAATTAGTAAGAATAAACATGTATTAAATACATCCAATTTAAAATTTTAAGAGTAGATGAGCAACAAATCACTCTATTAAATATTTATGATTCTAAAAGTTTGAGATAATCTTAACAATAAAATAAGAAATATTTTAATTGAAAAAAGAATTGAATATTGCGTTTTCTTTAAACAGTGCATTTTTAAATAATACCGATTCCTTAAAGTGCTTCCTTTTACTTTGTCCCGAGCGTATAAAATGTTAGGTACGGACATGCCTCACCATTATCAGAGTTAGATTCCTCAACTATACCACCACGAACCTTTGGCTTCTTCCAGGTAATAACAAAACAAATTCAAAAAATAATATTTTTTAATTTCTGCTATTAAAAAATTAAAAAGAAGATAGTAGACTGAAAGGATTTCAATTATTCATGATTTTATTACACACTTGAAAGTGGTCATGTATATATTAAGCATACATTTCGACTTAGAAACATTTCAGGCAAAAGGCCTTTGGTTGTTGCAGTCCAAGTTATTACCATAGCTCAGCCCCAGTATGTCACAGTACCTCTTGTAGAATCCAATCCTGTTCTCCACTCTATCATCCCTTCCGTGCCCGCACTCCAGCCCACCGTTGATTATGTTCGTGATCACACCGTAGCCTGGGACCCTATTGGCTGACCTGTCCGCATTGGACGGCGACCATTGTCCGACAATCACACTGTGGCTTGAAGGCTTGTTGGCTTGTGGAGTCATCCAGAACCAGATGGCTGTCTTAAATGATATGACCGGGTCGGTTGCTACAAGATCTGGATTGTTTATTAGGTCCGCCCCAATAGCCCGGCCGGCCTGTCCGTAGTTGTAGTTGCTGCCAAAGTCAACAAGTAAATCAACATGTTCGACATTATATATTGATTATAAAAATAAAACATCTATGAATAGATACTTTAACAAAAATCTGATCATCAACAAATTAAAGTTAAAAAAAGGTATATGACCAAAAAAAAAAAATCTCTTAAAAATGGTCTAATCTTTACAAACTTCAAAAATGAAAAAAAATATTTCTTCTTATTTTAAAATTTTTTAATTTTTAAAATATTTGAAACAATATTCAATTTTTAATTTTTTAAATTTCAATAAAAATACCAAACATACATGATATAAATATAATATGTGAATTAACCAAATTATTAACATTATAACACGTAAGCTTTTAAATTTATTCCAAACCAATTAAGTTTGACTTAAATTAATAATCTAAGATAATTATAATAAATTATTAATACGAGTCAAATTTAATTAAATAAGTAATTTTTTTTCAAAATTTTTAAATATTAAAAATTTTAGTTCACGTAAGAGCTATTTGTCTTTCACTCTAGAATTGAAAATAGTTGCATTGACGTTTTAGATTTGAAAAATCTTAATATGAATAATTATCTTTGTAAAAAAGGGATTGAACATGACAGTGAATTAATTAACTTACTGGGTTAGCTGAATAGGTCCTCTGCCATAGTATTGCCTACCAGCGGGGCAGGGCCATTGGTTTGATGTACAGTAAGTTAGGCGATTATTTTCCCTAACAAAGCAATATCCCCATGCATAAGGACCATCTGGTGCAGTTGGCCATCCACCTATACGTTCCCCTCAAGTTAAGTAACTTGGTTTTAGCAAAAACATGAACAATGTTGACAGTTAATGAAGCTGACCTGTGGTCTCATGAGAGGTTTGAGCCAAGAAAGCTGCGAGCTCCCTTTTACGTGTGTTAACGTCACCGGTGGTGCCAAACCCTCCAAAAGACCTGGCGGCGGTAATGAAGGCGTCGTATCTATAGAAACCATTACTTTGGCATCTACCGTCTTTACTATACTTCAACAGTTGATTGAAAATATTCTGAGTGATAATGCTGCCAACATCACCACCACTAGGAGTTGGGGTTGGTGTAGAGGGTGTTGGGGTTGAGCCACCGGGACGGCATTGACTCTGGCAACCGTTCCCGCAATACGGATCGGTGGAGCCACACCATCCGTGCTGGCTGCAGCACAGGCCGTTAGGGCACAAGGCATTTCCGGCCTGCCTCCCACATTGTTCCGCAGCTGAGGTTCCCAACAACAGAGCTAGAGTGAACAAAACTAGAGAGTTCATCATTTTTGTGGTATGTGCTTGTGTGTTTATGTTAGTGTCTTCGAGATGGAAAGGAGATAAGCATATATAAAGACAAGAAGGTGTGAACAGATAAGTGTTTTGAGTAGGCTTTTGACTGTTTCAATTCAACAAGGGATGGCGGACTTTCTGTGCATAAGAACATGTCTATGTGACAATAGCATTTTGGACAAGTACGAGTCCAGTAAGGATAACAGCGTTTTGATTTTTGTGTTTTTGCTATATGGACTGGAAAATTGGGTCAGCAATACTAATTGCGGTTATAATATTAGAATCATCATATGAATTAATATTATATTTACCATAGGTGTGAAAACAATTTTTATAATTATATTTAATGTAAATGAACTTTTAAGGCGAGCATTTAAAAACTGTTGTCAATAGCTAATGTCGACAATAAAGAATGATTTCATATGGGTGGAATAATTCTTGTCATGGGAGAGAATTAAGTAGGAGTTGATTTCACGAAAAATTCTTGTTTGTCAATTGTTACCAAAGAAAATAATTAATAAAAGTGGGAGGGGTTGATCAATTTTATAATAAAGAAAATAAATGAAGTCATAAAATTAAATGAGAGTTTTTAATAAAACAAACCTTAGTTTATATTTGCTTCTATCCTTTAAAATTACAATTAATCATTGACACAAAATAATTGTTTCATTAATCATATATTAGATGTGATACTAAATATTCGTCTTTTTTTAAAATTAGTTAATCAAAAATACCTAATTCAAGTAACCCTTACTAATTAACAAGCTTAGATACTATCTAAAATTTAATTAAACACTAGTTTTAAGAAAAGAACGATCATTGAAGCAAGACAATACAACATTCAAGATTGCATTTAATTTAGTTGAAGGTTTTCCCTAAAAGTAATAATTTCTTAGATAGAAAATTAAAACTACTAGTTGCTACAAGCAATTAAAAGAATTGAACTTTTATGTATTTCGAATTTAATCTCGCAAATGATTATTTTAATCAATAAACTAATTGCACACATTATAAATTAATTAATAATAATCATAAAATAGAAGCATAGAAAAACAATTTAATATGTGAATAAATGAAATACTTCACTATAAGACCCGACTACCTCCTAATATTCAAAGTTTTAAAAGGGTTTCCACTTCCTTCAACTAAGAATAAAAAACTTAGCCAATAATGGTCATTCCGACGACTAGCATCTAAAGTAAGACTACTCTAATATCTACTAAAGAAAGGATGAAAAAGAGAACTTTGAGAAGATAGAAATGTAGCTAGAAGATGGGATGCCTTGATCATTTATATCTTGGCTCTATTTATAGCCATTGAAACCGATATTAAAATCTTGTGGATGTGATTCTTTAAATCTCTTTGATCATAACTTCATAATGTTTACCCAAATTTGTCCGAGACAAGGTTTTAAACCACGTCTAACATGTTTTTCTTTTGTAGGTTTGAAGTTTAGAAATTATAATTTTCACTAAGGGTGGCCACACTTATGATTACGTTAAACTATTTTTCATATCTCACTTTGATTCCCATAATTTGATCCCAATCTAAAAAATACAATATTTTGTTAGCCCAAATCTTCTTAATTCCACTTGATAATTGATAATTTTGCACATTTATTTCAAAATTTTCAATTTTGGATTAAGGTTCAATCAATTTCTTATAAAAAATTGAATTGATCACATTAAGATAAGATTATGAAGCGAAATTATGGAACATTAAATTTTCCCACACCTAATCCTTACTTTCCTAAGTAAATGAAAGACTAACAAAACAAGATAGTTAAATAGTTTTTACCCAACTACTTCTTATGAGATCAAATGGTGCATACTCCTTAAAACTTAGATTGAAAAAGAGTTAAACATCAACACACATCGTAGTTGATTTTCACAAAAAAAGTATGAACAGAGACAATTAAAGACAATATCATTCAAAAGTATGCATAAAGCCTTGGCGAAATTCCTTATGATGTTCACTCTTTTACACCAGTGTTTAAGCTTAATTGTTTATTCTTAAACTCTTGTCATAAAGAATACATTACTATAAACTTGCACATATAAAAAAAATCTTCTCACAATGAACACTTGAAGACATGAATCAAAAGGACCTTTATTAATTATTATAATGGGGTTTAGGTTAAGATTTGGATAGGGAAAATTATAAGCTAAAACCACACATATTCAATAAGGAATTCAAAAAAATATAGCGTTGAGAAAAGAATGTGACCAGGTACTCATCTGTCAATCTAAATATACTATGGTTGCAATTATTCTCTTCTTTATTTTTTTTCTAAATCAAGCATCAATGGGCAGCCCTCATATAAAATTAAACTAAATACAAAATAGCTTGGAACATAAAATTTACAATAAAATTACTCTCATTCCCTAAATAACTTAAAAATACCTTGTTAAAATGTGAAGTTGGGTGATAGACTATATGATATGATAAGTTTGTGATGTGGGTCTAAAACATAAATAAAGGGATTTTTAAAATTACTTAAAGGTCTAGAACTAGGGACAATTATGAACAGTGGCCTTTTAAGTTAAGTGGCTAAAACAAGGAAAGCCTTTTTCATATTCAAGCTCATATTCAATGTAGCAATTAAAATTGGTTTAATAAAACTTCTAGATGCATCTAAATGATAGAGAATCACACACCAAAGAAAAATAAATAGACATAAGATGTTTCTATCCTATAAGGATCAAATGGTTATAGGTTTCAAATAAATTCACCTAATCCTCGTGCACTACTTCATCAATCAATTATTTCTATTTATCTAAATGCATATTATAGCCATTTTAACTTATCAAAGTGTTTAGCCTTCATCTTGATTAATTTTAGTCTAGATTTGCACACATAATTTAATTCATTCAAAATGGATTAGCAAAAATTTATTTGACAAATCTTATTTCATCAACTTCTAAAAGCATTAGACATAAATAAGACAAAGGAAGTGCTCAAACATCCTAAAAATGTTGAAAAGTATCATAAAATAAGGCAAGGAAGATAAACCTCACCCTCCGCCTATTGAAAGCATCGTTCTTAATATTGAAATTAAATCAAAAATAGGAAGTAAAAGAGTACAAAAGAAGAGACTGCCCTATTTCTGTTTGTGGTTGAGGTGGTGGGAATGAACGACAGCTTATAAAGAAGGTAAGAAAGCGGGCCAGGACCCCTGGTTTAAGAAGAAAATCATTACATTGATTTCCATTTGATACAATTTGCTTTTAAAATTTTCAAACCAAGTTGGTATAGTAAGTTAAGTTAAGGAAAAGGAAGGGACATCATCTTGGGAATTAGTAGCTGGACATTTGGCAAATGAAGGTTTGTTGTATCATAATGTTCTCGAACTAATAACAACTGGTCTAAGTGGAAAAAAATTGAAGCTACCATTATATTGTTATGAGATGATTCCCATCCTATCTAAACAATTGAGATATAAGGGTTCCATCTCATAAGCAATGTGTATATTAATATTAGATAAGTTAAGTAAATCTAATTTGACAACTAGCTATGTGGTGTATGAATGGAGTGAATAGTTTATTTTTCTTTTAGATCATAGAATGAAATTGTGTAATCAATCAATTCCCTAGGTTTATTACAATTTTTCTTTCCATACACCATGTAAAATAGAATTCAACTTTGGTTGATGTCCCTACACTATATCATTATACAGAAAAGCTATAAGCTAAGAAACGTTGTATATATTTGAAAATAGATTTCTTCAGATATGAATTTTTTGAGGAACTTGGGTTATACGATGTAGCATCAATAGACTATTCACTCCATAACTCAACAGGTTAAAACTCATAAGAATAATCTTATTTTGAATTGATGTACAAATCTTTTTTTAGCATTAGCCTTTTTAATCAACCCCATTACAATATTGAATTCAACAATTAAGAAAAAGAATTCCTTCCCATCATCCTAAACTTTGTAGTCCCCTTTATAAACAAATTAATATTAGGCTTATCATTAAATTGAAAAGTTGTATAAAACTCCCTTGTCAGTTCAACAAAAACAGGTAATTGGACATTGAAATAAGCATGCCAACCTAATTAATCTACCAATGCTTCAAATTCATCTTTGATTTTCAATTCTTCCATGGTATTGGTATAAATATACTTACAAGAATAGATTTTTTTTCTTGCAAGTTCTTCATACCTTTTTTTATCTGGCTCATCCTAGAAATTATTGAATACTCTTATTTTAAGCTTCAATCTACTAGCCAACTTCACTTTCTTCCCTTTTGTGTTGTGGATAGCAATAAGGGCCTACCTTAATATGATTCTGGTTGTGGAGAATCAACTGGGGATGAGTTTGGTGGAATATTGGATGGTGGTTCGATAGGTATTATAGTATCACATTCAATAGTTGTTCTGACTAAGATTGGATGGTGGTGTGGCAGGTATTATAGTATCATTTTGAACAGTTAGTTTTGTTTGCATTTTCACATCTTAGAGGGATGATTATTAGGGTATTTCTTCATAAATTGTCATTATTATTCTCTTAACCTTTGTTTTAATTATTCCCATTGCTCATCTTTATGTCCTTACGTCTACATTATGACGCCTCTAGTTGATGTTGCTAGAGAATGACACCTCAATGGTAGTGTTGGGGTGGTAGTACGATTAATAAGTAGTTATGTGAGGAATTGGAGCAAGTTTAATGTTTTAAAATCTCTTTCATTGCACACACATTCATATACACAGTCATGAACATGATTATGTCCTTCAATTTTTCTTAATTATCGCATTTCCATACATTTACAGTTTGGTAGTCCATATAATTACAAGGGATTGTAAAATCCTACACGGTTGTGTACATTTAGGAATCAACACCTTCACGTCTATATGTTTATATTTTGGTATATACTCTAAGGACATGGGCATGTTCAAATACTTACATAAGGGTTTAAAATCCAATATGGCTGTGTATCTTCACGAATTAACACCCTTACTTCTACATGTTTATATTTTGGTATATGCTCCAAGGATATGGGTGTGCCTACGTACTTACACTCGAACATATATCTTGAAAACATCTTGTATCTATTGGTTGTCTTTCTTAGTTCACCTGAATTCCACCCCTTTTGGTCTTGAAGACAAGTAAAACCTTAAAAAAAAACTAAAAAAACCCAAAACATGAAGCAAACAAAGCAAAGATAACAGATAAACCTAGGGTGCCTCCTAAGAGTGCTTTTGTTAAACGTTGTTAGCTCAATGGCACTGTAGTTCAATGTTTTAGGATAAATTGGATGTGTTAAATCTATTTCCTCCAATGGTTTAAGATGATGGCCATTAACATTATTTATTTTAAATGTATACATGCTTTGAATTTTAGCTGCACCATATGGAAATACATTGATTAAAATGAAAGGTCGAATCCATCGGGATATTAACCTACCTATAAAGAGTTGAATCTTAGAATGATAGAGAACTTCTTACCCAATAAAGAATTCTTTTCGAGCAATGAGTTTATCATGTAAAGTTTTTATTCTATCTTTCTATATTCTTACATTTTCATAGGACTCGTTATGAATTTTCTCAAGTTCCTATAGTTGCAATTTTCTATAATTTTCACTTTCATCAAAGTTCATATTGCAATGCTTAACAACTGAAAATGCTATATGATCTAATTCAATAAGTAGATGATAAGCCTTACCGTATAACTATAGGGTGACATAGTAGTTGGTGTCTTATAAGCTATTCAGTAAGCCTATAGTGCATTTCAAGTTACAAGCTCCAATCTTTTCTCATTGGTCCAACCATTTTTGTTATGATTGATTTGATTTCTCTGTTTGAAACTTCAGTTTGGCCATGTTTTTACTAATGGTATGATGTACTGATCTTATGAGTCACACCATATTTCTTTAAGTCTGCCTCTACCATTTGGTTGCAAAAATGTTTACCTTAATGACTAAACAAGCTCGTGGGATACCGAATCTATAGAAAATGTTACGTTTAAGGAAACTTGCAACCACTTTGGAATCATCAATTTAGGTGGCTTTTACTTCTACCCACTTCAACACATAGTCAACAATTAATAAGATGTAAACAAAATTAAAAGAAGAGGGAAAAGTCCTATGAAGCCAATACCCTAAACATAAAAATTTCACAAACCAGGATTAGGATTTGTGGCATCTCATTTCTTTGAATGATATTTCCTATTTTTTTGACATTGCTCGCATATATGAATAACAAAGACTAAAAGAAACTACATTCTAAATTCATTCTTGTCATTCGTTTAACACCACAATGTCTTTTGTGTTAGCCCCAAAAAATTTTTTTTTAAGGTTAAGCATGATTAGATTAATTAAGTAAGTTATGTTAGCATTAATTTAAGTTGATATCAATT
>JANIHY010000210.1:17187653-17201314 GCA_027479065.1 Erythroxylum brevipes | reverse complement strand
TGATCGTCAAAATAAGCTAGATGAATTACTTATGGGATACCATGCACGGAATAAAAAGGCACATAATAGTTCACATGGACTTCGCTGCGTTGAGATGTATGAAACTAGTCGAATTATAAAGATGACCAACGACGGAATTACAAATTACAAATTCTGTCACTAATTACCGACGGAACAAAAAAACTGTCGGTAAATTTACCGACGAAAATTTTTACCGTCGGTAAATTTACCAACGGAAAATATCCGTCGTTAAATTTTGTAACGGCCATATCTTCGACGCCTTTTTCCGTGAATAAATTCCGTCACTAAATAAGCTTACTGACGGAATATGTACAAATTTCGTCGGTAAATTCCGTCGCTAAACTATATTTTTCTTGTAGTGTCTATTCACAGTTTCCTTATTATTGCTACAATCAAACAGTGGTAGTTATTTCAGGTTGATATTAAAATGTATTTTTAAATGGGGGTATTTATGAGGAAGTCTACGTGCAACCATGCATTGGATACGATCGTCATCCTAATAAAGTATTTCGCCTTCAAAACGCTCTCTATGTCTTGAAATAAGCTCTCCGAGCATGGCTTGCTAAATTTAGCTCAACTACTAGGCATATTAGTTTTTATTCAAGTCCTTATAATCATGCATTATTTCTTTGTAAGATTAAGAAATGTTTCATTCTCTCACTCCTTTATATAGATGACATGATCATCACTAGTAACAATTTGCAGGACATCAACAACCTTAAAATTTATGAGTAAACTGTTTGAAATAAAAGATCTTGGGCTTTTTAACTACTTTCTTGGTCTTAAGGCTTTGCAGAGTATTATCTGTCTTAAGAAAAATGTGTTATATATATATATATATTCCTTCTCGAGCTGCTATTACTGATGACAAGATAGCTATTAAGCCTAATGCTCATTTTCTGATGGCACTCTTTATTGACAATTAGTTGGCAGTCTTGTTTATCTCACTATCACTCGTCCGAATATAGCTTATACCATTCATGTGATCACTCGTTCAGGTCTGATACTTGTACCACTCATTTTGTAATAGCTCTTTGTATTCTTTGTTATGTGAAATGAAGTTTATTTTATGGTATCCATTTCTCTTGTTCATCTACATTAGACCTAAAAGCTTATTATGATGTTGATTGGGCTACAAAATCTTAATGATTAATAATCTACCGTTGGATTTTTTTAAATCAATTTATTAATATCTAGGCAAAGTAAGAAGCAAACTATAATGTCTTATCGTAGCACGCAATCTGAATATTAAACTCTTCCTATACTTGTTATGAACTAGTCTGGTTGTAATGGTTGCTTAAGGATATGAGTATTAAGTAAGTTCATCCCACGCCCTTTTATTGCATTGTAACAATCGTAATGAAATTCAAATTGAACAAATAATGTCTTTTTTGAACGTATCAAGTACATTGAGAATGATTGTCATTTTTGTTGACATCATGTTCTTCAAAACTCTATCAAGCTTATCCTAAATATTCTACGATTATATTGTAATATTATACATTTATGTTGTAATATTTTCTTTTCTTACGTATTCACTATATAAGAAGCCCTATATCTTTTATATCATACAGACAATATAAATACAATTCTTTTTTTTTAGAAATTAAAATTTTTCATTAATGGTCAAAATTACAAGTGGAGACTTGAAGACAACTAAGGCAACAACGCATAACTCAACTCATCAGAAGAACAATACTGCAGCGTTTTATCTCAAAACAAACTAACACAATACGACACTGTTGGAATATGCATACCCCGACTATTAGGGTAAAACCACCCACGCCTTTCTCGCGTCTTTGAGAATTTTCCCCAATTCTAACGAGCGATTTGTTGTGATTGTCTCTGGCGCTGAATGAGGCTCCGGAGGAGGTAAGAACTTCGGCGGTCGACTTGATCAGCGTCCAAAGGATTCTTCTTCACAGGTAATCGACTTCTTCATGTTTCATATTTAGCGATTATGATTTCCTTTGAGAGCTTCTTTGTGTCTTCCAGGTATTCCCTTGGCTATGCTGCTGTCCAAACTTCTTCCAACCGACTGTATTCCACATGTAAATATCTCCGTCTCTTACAACATTAGATAATAGGGTTGAATCTCTAAGAAATTTCTTTCTTTCTGGAGGTGGAGCTTCCTGTCCGAGACGGATTTGAAGAGTGAAAAATGATTAAGGTCAAGCTTCTATTTCTTCTTTGTCATGTATCTTGTCAACATTTTTTATAAAACTTAGGATTAAAATATATGAGATGTGAACGAGTAAAGAGAGTCAATTCCATGCACGGGAACTCTTTATTTTTTATTTTAGTAAGGAGGCCATTTTCGCATCTACATATTTGGGCTGTCTAAAATAGATGAGCCTCTTCAAACAAATGAACTGTGTATATTACTTGGTGGTTGTCAACTAAATCGTTGGACTCAAGCAAATTAGCCCGTAGCCCGCAATTTCCTCGTCCTTTGAAACGGGCCTTTCACATGGGTCCTTGGAACCTGAAATTGTGAAAAGTCAACAACAACATAGTTGAGACTGAGTTGTGTTGGGACATTGGATTCCCGCACACAACTCGATTATTATTGCCGCGTGTCAAATAACATAACGGCTATTTTAGTCGGCAATCTAGGGGGACCCCACAGTGAACCCGTTTGATCAATAAGAACGTCAAGAAGCACATTATTACCGTAATCGTCAGCGTGTAGTGATACTCCCTCGCTCTCATCTGCCGGTGAAGAGCCAATGACGGTGGTTGAAGTGGCTACTTTCCATACAAAGAAGCTCATGAAGCGCACACTGTCCATATTTTGTCCTCGCTTCAACTCCTCCAAATGGTACATTCATTGCTTCATGAGAACGAATGAGATTACTCTGCCATAAAAACGTAGCCTTTTTAAGATTTTCTAGTGAGGTTATGGTAAACAGTATGTATTTTGCTTTGACTGTCCGAATTAATTTGATGGGTTTGTTTGTTTTTGTCAATTGGTATATGTGGAAACTGAGAATAGTAAGACGGCGGCTAAGATGGCAGTGGCGAGGATTAAGCTGTTGCGAAACAAGAGAGAGGTGGTGGTGAGGCAAATGAGAAGAGACATTGCAATGCTTCTTCAGTCTGGCCAGGATGCCACTGCTCGTATCCGGGTAATTTACTTTATTTGTTCTGTTTCTTGAGGATATTTGCGAGGTACGGAAGGTTAATGATGTAATACGGGAAATATTATTTAGAATAAAGGTTTCTAATTTAATATAATGAAATGATGTTTATCATCGTCCTAAATGAATAGAATGGGATGTAATATGAAACTATCCCTTTTATCTTATTCTATTTCATTAATGACTACCCATTCAAACATAACCTAAATTGAATCTCTCTACATTGATTTTGCCTTTTTGTATCATGTAACTGTGTCCCTCGTATCTTGTTCTGATCACTAAGCCAATGAAAGTATCAACTATCAAAGTACTAGATTCTTGCTAATCCAAGTTCTAGCTGGTACCAGGGAACTAATTTTGTTATATGTGATATTTTAAGAGACTGCTACTTCTACGCTGATGGTTGAATGTTTTATGAAAGAGATGTATAGTTCTCCAATGTTTAGATTAGTATGTCCAAAAATTGCTAGTTCTGTATGTTAAAGGATGAAGGAATCAGCATTCCTCTCCTCCAACATGGTTTTGGCAAACAAAACTAACAAATTGTTTGTGATGTCGCAGGTTGAGCATGTGATCAGAGAGCAGAATGTTTTGGCTGCTAATGAGTTCATTGAGCTCTTCTGCGAGTTAGTTGTGGCAAGACTTACTATCATTGCAAAGCAAAGGTGAGAATGATAGGATTACGGGCCGCATTTCATATTTAAACTACATTTAAAAGTATTTTTTTATTTGGATTTGTTCCAGGGACTGTCCGGCAGACCTGAAAGAAGGCATTGCCAGTTTGATATTTGCATCCCCGAGGTGCTCTGAAATTCCAGAATTATTATCAATCAGGAAGATATTTGAAAAGAAGTATGGGAGAGACTTTGTATCTGCAGCTGTTGATTTGCGACCCAATTGTGGTGTCAATCGTCTGGTTAGCACTCTCTTGCTTGTATAACTACCATTTATTTGATAATACTCCTGACGGATTTCTTCCTATTGAATTGGCACTTGTTTTTTCTTTCGTTTCTTTTCAGTATAGGCTTTAGAAACACATCTCGAACACATGGACAAATTTTCACTTAGGAATATATCATATTATTTGTTTTGTTTTGCTTGTAGTTAATTGACAAGCTGTCTGTTAGAACACCTACTGGTGAAGTGAAGTTGAAAGTCATGAAGGAAATTGCTAAGGAGTACCAGATCGAATGGGATACATCAGAATCAGAAAAGGAGCTTCTCAAGCCTCCTGATGAGCTTATAGTGAGTACATCATCTCCTCTTTTCTTCTGCTCTTCATCTATACAATGGCATTATTGTTCTAAAAATCTCTGTCAATCTATTTTAACAGGAAGGACCATGCACTTTTGTAAGTGCTACCAGCTTACCGGTTAAGCCAGCAGTTGTTCAGTCTGCTGGGCCAACTATTAGGTAGGCTGATTATGTTTTTATGGACATGTCTCAAAAGTGTGGCTACGGATTTGCATGAATACTCAATTGTTTTGACATTTTTCTGGACCATTGGCAGATCATGTAGCAATGTGAACTTTGAAGACACTGCAACTGCTGCTGAAGCAGCCGCAGAATCTGCAAAGCAAGCAATTGCAGCTGCACAAGCCGCTGCTTATCTTGCCAATAAGGGCCACAATCAAGCTTGTCAATCCAATGCTTTTGATTATTTGAGTACAGATAATGGACCTGGAATAAACAAGCACCCAAGTCTCTCAATGCCACATAACTCACAGATTAACCCAGATGTCATGGATTGTGAATCAGAAGGCACTGAGAGGATGTACAAGTCACATAGTTCTAATGGATCTCATTATCATCCAAGTAACGAGGAGACAAGAGTGGCACAGATGGGCGGTCAGCATGCCTATAGAAGACACAGCTACAATGAGCCGAGGCGAGTTGAGATGGAAGGCCAGAATGTATCTAGGAGGCACAGTTGCAACTCCTCAAGCCCACATGAAGATATAAAGTTTGATGAATCAGACTGCGATGAAGAGGTTGAAATGGAAGATTCACCTGCTGCTCCTTATCCACCACCACCTGATCGCCCTCCACCAGCAATACCTTCTTCTCGTGACCCTATTCATAGAGTTCATCCCAAGTTGCCAGACTATGATGCACTTGCAGCTCGCTTTGAGGCTCTCAAATTTCGCAAGTAATAAAAATTTAAGTTAAAGTCCACTTCTCGACCACGATTCTTTAGTGCTGTCCATATACGCAGGTACTACAATTGAGGCTATACTAGGACAAGGTATTTGCCAACTTTTGACAAGAAATAGCTGTCTCAGACTTCGAAGTCATTCACGCCCCATTCCTCCCCACATCGTTGTAACAATAACATTGAGTTCAAAGTTCCTTTGTGTATCTGTTATTTTCTAAAGCATGTTGAACGTTACTATACAGTCATTTGGATACCATTCATTTCTTATTCTCGTATTTTGCAACTTCTAAGCAAAGAGATCGAGCGCAGACTAGTTATTTGCACTCAAGTGCAAAATTTCTTTTGATGGTTGTTTTTCTCAAAGATGATTTAATAATAATTTCCAATTTATGTTACCGGTAACGTGCCAACAATAATCACTCTCGGCAAATCATTCACGGACTTCTGATTTTTAGAATTTACGGCATATTGTCAACATCTCAATTATATGTGTTCTTTGATACTCTGCCCATTTTTGTTTGAATCTTTCAAGAGCATAGGACTAAGTATATGATACCAAAGCAAAAAGTTGTGAGCATATTGTCAGGATCGACCCGGAGACCAGTTTTTCAGGATCTTGAAAAATCACAATCCAACTCTAGTATGCATATAAAGAGACCATAGACTTCTTTTGGTTCAACAGGATTGCACTAGCATAAAATAACACATCTAGAAACTTTTGAGGCACAAAGAAGATTGCTGATCAAAAATCCGAAGAAAAAAAATGTGACCACCCTTTCCATAACAAAATTGACAACCAGAAAACAATAAACTTCTACATCCTCGGGATGGAATATGATTAAGTACCTGTCAATATCTCAGCAACAGCGACAGGTCAAAAAATCTAAGCATGTATACGGTCTCGATTTTTCTTCAACTTCCACCTCTGTCGGTAACCTTTCCAAATTGTATATGTCGGTTTGAGCACAACAGAAATTGTATACATTATGGCAAAGTCCTTTACTGAATGGGTACACTCGTTCGGGGATTCCCCTACGTGACCAAGAAAATGAACTGGCTAAGAAATTAATTCAGGAGCTAATGTCAAGTTTTGCCAGTTCAAAATACAAATAGAAACTTGTCATATTAAGAAACTATGAACGTATCGAAGGATTCAAGCTGAGGTTCCCAAGCTAGTTTTAAACATTGTAATCATAAACCTTATGCTTACTTTCAATTCCTTTTAGTAATAGAGAGGTCACAACCTAGGAATTAAACATAAAACTCTTAATTCTAATTAAACTTCATAGTCATGCCACAGTAATTAATGAAACTTTATTTGAATCAGCAGTAACTAAAAATAGCAGACCTGAGGTATTGAATGCGCCTACGCCTTACAAGTTCATAGGTAGTCTGATTTGTCAGAATAAGATAGCTGCAGAAAATTATGAGTTTAGTGAACTGTCACAATAGGGAAGATAGGGAGTGGGAGGGAGGTGGGGCGGCTGAGGCATTTGCCAAAAAACAACATTTTCCTTTTCATAGACCGACTTTTGGAATTGTAGTTAACATGTTATACTCGTGATGAAATGCCAAAAGTAGACATATGCTCCAATGAAACATAGCATCCTTCAGAATAAATTGATATGTTTTCACCTATCAGATCAAAGTTCCTCACTACCTATCTAAATGATTTTTTGTGCACGAGTGCATAAACTTTCAGCTGTATTGGTATTCAAAAAGTATGATGTATCTAGTCACCATCTTCAACAGATAAAGAAGATAAGATGCTAATATAGAAGTACAAATTAGCTAAAATACTGAAACAAAAATCTATGGCAGGCACTAAATGCAGCATCAGCACTAAGAAGGTACTCCTCAGGTGGGAGGTGGTTTACAAGGTTTCATATGGATTGTATGTCACAAGTTAACCTTTGACAGGTGTTAAGTGATTTCAAGAGATGATCAGATTTAACAAAGTAGCTTGATTTCCCTTCTACCTGTCAGGTTTTCCCTTCAACATTCATGCTGGTTATGACTAGGCAGCGGTTGCTCCCCCTTACAACTGTTTTTTAGTTTTTACATAGAAGGTAACATCCTTCTTTCTAATTCTTCCCAAGTGTATGTTAGTCCCTCGACTAAAAAAGAACACATGAAGTTATGCAATCATTCTTAACACTTTTATTTGTGCAATTTTCCAACTAATATGGATAATCTATAGAGAGTAAAGTTTGATTATACGACACATATAATAAAATAGGGAAACTTTGAAATATAAATCATAAAAATCTGATGCTAGAAAAGGTTGATAAATGGTATAGAGATACCCATGGAAGAGTAGGAGGAGGAGGAGAAATATCAAGGAAATTGATAAAGTAATCAACAGCAGCATCATGAGGGCACCCTTCCACCTGACAGCAATAGCTTCACTTTAGTATCAAATCTACCTAAATGTGACCCAATGATACATTCATTTTGAACCTATTGGAAAGTGAATAGTTTCAGTTTATTTCCACTTACATCATATTATTTCCCTTTCACTATCTTTTCAGTAATGATATTAGCATAGCATCAAAGAAACTTGACATAAGGAAGAGAAAATGTCAGTACAAAGATATTAATGGACTAAAAACGATTCATACCAAGCTCTTGTTATGTTAGCCTTCAAGTATTCAATGTACAAGATACAAGTCCATAAGCACAATGCCGTTTCTCCACATATGTACCACCTAAAGTATCACAACGAGAAAAGAAGGGAAATGTGCAAAGGCATTAGAACCATAACACAATAGAATGGATACAACAGCAAAGCTATATATGTTAGACAAATCAACAAGTCAACATAACTCACCAAAATCGACAATGATTTCTCAGGCCAATGCATGTTCCAAGCCAAACACAATGATGATCAAACTGAAGCACACACTGATCACAATCATGGCAATGTTTTGCTCGTGGAGGCTGCCATCATAGAATTAAAAGTCCAAACAACGATATTACATTAAGTGGGATAATTATTTGAGAAGCAGCAGAAATGTTTGCTTAATAGACCACTTTTTAATTCACAAAATTTAAGCAGTTCATAGATTATAATAAAATGTGAATTATATAAGTAGCAAAAATATAGCCAAAAAACTGCAATTCAAGATTCCAAATTTCTCCGGTGCATCACGGCTGTAGTTGCCGACTACCTGTTCAGTGGACATTAGATATTCCTTGCAAAACTTATTGTGATCGATGATGCCTAACAATTCTGCAGTACTATTTAGTATGTTTTCTCTATTTTAGCATAACTTTGTGCCCTATTTTGTTAATTTAGACTTCTAGTTTGTTGCTTAGTTAGTTCTATGTTATTTTGCAGAAGTCTTGCTGAAATTTAGGAATTTCGGAGCTAAAATAGGAAGGATTGAAGAGATATGGTCAGATACCGATTCTATATGCAAAAGAACTCCAAAATAGTAATACAAAAGGCTTCTAAATCAAGAAAAGACCTTCCTAATCAGAACAGGACAAGGATATTACGAATTTTTCATTATAAAAGGGGCTTCCACATATCAAATTTCACACCCAGCACAAACTACACAACCTGCACTCAAGAGAGAAGGTTGGAAGAGGGGATTATCCTAGTGTCAGGGTTTTTCGTTATATTATTTCCATCATGTCTTTTCTGAATTTATTACCAGTTGTGTTTTTGTTTACAAACATGTTAGCTTAATTTCTTTTTAGTGCCAAAGGGACTCTGCACCAAACCCTATTCTACCATGATTTGATTGTTTAATTTTTATCTTTTTAACAAATAAATTTATGCTTTATTCTGTTCTTAATGATTCTTTGATTTTTACGCAAATTATTCATTAAAGCAACCTGAAACATGGACCTTTAATCGATACATATATGAAATTCTTAGACGAATTGATTATTAGATCTTGATAAAGCATAGCTAGGATTACTAAGACAACCTGCAATATTGGACTCTTAGATAATTTTAGTGGTAATATTACATGAGTTTCATTGATTTTTACTGTATCTAGATAGTTTTTGATTGATTACATGACCTGAAAAATTGGTTGTTTGATTTCAGAAATTCGTCTAGATAGTTAGTTAGAACCTAAAATATGGCTGACCTTATTGGAGGAAACTACACAAATTCATGTAAAGAAAGTATGTTTAGAGCTTTTCATGGTAGAGAGGGTGAGGGAAAGCTGAACTTTGGTACTTTTTTAGTGAATCAATTAGTTCTTTATGTATTTTTGGATAGTTATTAATTGTTAGTCAATAACTTCATAATCGACAGCTTGAATAGTAGTTAAAGGTGTGATTTTGAGTATTAGTGATCAATCCTCGTGGGAATGATACCTATACTGCTATACTATAATTCTAGTGCACTTGCTAGGAGAAAGTTTAGCTCATATCAATCGATATGATTATATACATGCCTAAAGCTTCCTCACTATCATGTATACCTGTTTTATCCCTTTTTGTTGCAATAAGTTGGTAAGAGGATTGTAAAAATGAACATTTGAATACAGCATTAGTGATGAACAAGCTATAGTCATCTCCATTTTTAAGCTGCATTACTATTGTTTGATAAGAAATGACAGTCTAATCCAGCAGAAGAATACAGCAAAGCACTCTTATGCTTACATGTTTGGTAACCAAGAAAAAAAATGCATATGCAAGATAAGGCAGTCACCCATCCCAACAAAGCACGTCTTAATGATCTTCATTCGCAGAAGATGAAAAAATTACTGCCACTTGCAGAGCTGAGCATTCTCAGGTTGTAATAAAATATTGGTTGCAACTAGGTGCATTAGACAAATCTTGGATGGATTAAGCTATCAATGGTTGCAACCAGGTGCATTAGACAAATCATGGATGGATTAAGCTATCAATACCTGTTCAACGTTGCAATAGATGCATGTCAAATTTCTGTAACACAGAGAGAAAGCGATCAGAAGCCACTAAAATTATTGTTAGCATGAATGCCTAATAACTTCGTTTTCTTTACCCTTTGGTACTCTCAATCACATGAAGCAAAACAAAGAATGAAACTCTAAAACTCTTCCCACCTTACAATCTAAAATAGATCACCCAACAAATAAATGTTGCAACCAGTATTCAGGTTTAGATATCCTAGAAGTTAAACCATTCCAGAAATCCTAAACTTTTTCTGTACTGTGTTGTTTCATGATCAGTGAAATTAGCTTTTAGACTAAGCAAATGCCAGAGACCTAAAGCATGCTCATATGAATAGCAACTCTTGTCTGCATACGGCAATGTAGATTAATGTCTCAATGACCATCTAATAGTGATGCATTTCCCAAACCATCATGTATATATGTAAGTAGATTAAATTAGAAAATAGCTATAAAGATTATCAAAAAGCTTTCAAGCATCAGCCTTTATGTGCTTGTGTACCTTACAGATGTACCAGAGGGGTACATGTCCAACACAAGCTTTGTCCAAGATATTATATTCCTTCCAGACTGATTTTCCATATCTAAAGTAAGGCCACCATTCTTGCTTGAAGCAGGCTGTCTTTGCTTAAGCATAGAAAAAGTTAATTGTTAGGGATACTACTCCAACTATTTTGAAAGGTCATCAATATTGAAACTTAACACACAACATTTGTAATCACTTAGAATATGTCTAAATTAGGGCTTACTTTGATATCATTGATGGCTTTCTATGACTTGCATTGCTTTCATTCACAGCCCTCATTGCATCAAGAACATAACTGAAGCAGATGTTAGGCAAGCAAAACTTTTATGCAATGGAAGACACAAAAAGCGTGAGCTTCAAGTATGATAAAGACGTCAATTGGATTGAGATTTACCCGGGAGAAGAACCGGCTGTAACAAAGTATTGAACTAGTGTCGCAACAAACAATAATAAATATACAAAAGTGTACCTGAGAGAAATGAAGTTGTTAAACTACATTCATCAAGGTTTAAAGATGTTGCATCTCTAGTTCAAGTGAAGAAACAAGAATGCTGAGGCATCTAAAAGATTTAGGGAAAGTAAAGGAGAAAGCATAAAGTAATATATATTGAATCCCAACTTAAAAAGTAAACAAAACAAAGTATAGAAAGCTTGGTAGGAATTTCTATGTTAATTGATTAAATAAAGGTTAAGCAACTTTCCGTGTATATCAATAACAAGGGACCAGTTATCTTTAATTATTTTCTCCCAATAGATTATGTAAATATCTCTTAACACAATTTTGTCAAAACATAAATTTTTGAAACGCATGAACTAGATGGAGAAGAAACCTAGCACAAAACAGAAAACAATACTTTTCATACTATATGTGAATATTTCACATATTACCCAAACAAAATTTTCTGAACCATCAGTTGGCTTACAAGGTTTTCATGAAGGTAATGAAGGGACAGCGATTCCCCTATTAAAAGCACATATATAGTTGGACATCTTGTTTCTGCTTATAATTTGGTCAGCCAGGTCATCATCCAGGAGTTTCTTTTAAGAGGCTATCTATTACTTTCTATATGCAATAATGAAAGATAAAGGGTCTATGTTGTTACCATAATCCACTTTCTGTATTAACTTCTAAAACAAATAAATCATTCCATTTCTCTATCATTTGAACCAAACTGATCTCATCTTCACTCAAGCAGACAATACCTTGCCTTAAATCTGTTAATTCCAGTAACTTTTTACAATTCCACACTCTTTGAAGAAGCAATCCTACTTAATATATGAAGTATCTGTAACTTCCTAACACATTAGCTCAAAGTTGAAAAAACAATAAGCTTCTTATCTTAGCAAAAGCAAACTATTCTAACTCATTACGTATACGACAGAAGAAAAGAGAAGCTAATACGTCCAGAACCAATATCAAACAAACGAAATTCCATATTTTTAACTTAGATAAAAGAGTGATTGCAGCATACCATGGCTCTTTCTTCGTTGTCTCTACCAATTCACTATAGAAAAGAAAGAGAATTCCTACATACACCACGTGGAGAATCACTAATGCCGCTTTTAATCCCAACGAAGATCTCCTCGCTAGCACAAAACAACGCAACCAAATGAACTAAGTCCACAACAAAGACTGTGCAACAGACAGCAGTTACATAGAAAGATCCAAGTTCAAGTTTTTAAAGTGAAAGGAAACACTAATCAGACACTGTCGATTTTCTGGCAAGTTTTTCTTGAGACCCAAACAGAAAACTTACCAGGATCGGCGAGGCAAGGAAAAACATGGGAGCATCGATCCAGCGCTCGACTGCAGGCGTTGCGACACATGCTCATAATAGTCATAGAAGCAAAGTCATAAAATGATTGACTAAAAAAGGTTGTTAGGTACACCGGGAAACTTAACAAAAGCACTTCAAAACCGATAAAGTTTCAACTTTCCCAGGAAAATGAGGGGTAAGTAATTTTTCTACACCAAAACCAGCTCGTAAGAAAAGGCCAACCAAGGTAGTGGAGAGAAGCTCACAGAATGTGCAAGCAAAATCATAAAAATTTGCAACGCTGTGGTTGGCTCGTTGCCTAAATAGTGACTACTGGTTGAACAATCTATCAAATGACTCAAATCTCTACAATTGATCTCAATCTCTTCAGATGTTTTATGCAACTTTTATGGGCTTCCAGGCAAATGGCAATGGCCCAAGGTAAGTATGGTTTATGGTAGAAAACAAATCCTCTGATCAAAGATTACTCTGAAGTAGCGCTAGTAAGCAAGTGAACAAACTCTTGGCCCTGATCTGTACGGTTAAGGAATATATTTCCATGATTTGACCTGCAAGTAGAATGTTAGTTAGGGTTTTGTACACAAGGACCGGTTGGTGATCCAAATAAGAAACTTAAAAGTCAACGTACTAACGAAGTTGATAGCAACACCTGCTTTGGAGAAGACCTGTGTACGAGGTCAGGTCCCAAACCGTAAATGACCTGAGACAAAAAGAGTCTAAATTTTTTGTCTAATATTATGGTGTTTTATCGTGTTCAATGGATCTCAGCCATTTATTTATGTGAGTTCCATATGAATCCCGTGTAGTTCTCACAAAATAAATAATTAAGATTTTATAAGACAGAAGAAAACAGAATAATATTAAACAGATAATCTTTTCTCAGACAAAAAGGGCCAGTGAATAGTGAGATCTTTTTTAAAGATCGGGACAAACATCCAAGCTGCATCTTTGATTCTTAATTAATCTGATATTAATTAACTTTTTATATTATTAAAAATATTATTTAGATAATTATTGACCCTCTTAATAAATTTGTTTAACATAAACTTTAATTATCCATTTCTTTTGTTACTCTCAACATACCAATTGTTATATTTTGGTAGTTGATACGGTTTGTTTTTATCCTTTTAATGAAATTAGTTACTT
>JANIHY010000210.1:17138195-17155201 GCA_027479065.1 Erythroxylum brevipes | reverse complement strand
TAAATAATGAACATCAAATTAATGAAATATGTCTTTCTTTATTTATTTATAAAGTCTGTACACAACTTTGTATAAAATGCACTAAAGACGATTGCCTTTAGGGCACTACTCTAACACTGATGTCACGACCCGGTACTACATCGGGCCTATGCCAACTACCACATACCTGAGCTAAGAATATTCATGGTATCCTTAATCTGACTATACAAGGCTAACTAAATATCTCTTCATTTAAAAAAAAATTAATTGGCAGCACAACGACTGTATTTTAAAATCCCAAAACTCAATCAAATGCTTGCAAACAATCTTTAAACATACTTCTATATTCACATCCAAAAATTTTACTATAACTTCAGGATTTTAAAGTCCACTCAAAGCAATCCCAACCACAGTATGAAGAGTTCATACATAAAGTCTTTTATAACAACAAAACAGTCAAGAGTTCAATTTATATAATTATAAAGCATATCACATAACCAATCTAATAAAAAAAGTAAAAGAGTTCATGAGCCACTATGCAACTAAAGTCCAAATTAGAAACTACCCACTTGCGGTAATACCTCGAAATGTCAAAAGATCGTGTGTTCCACTCAGAGCTTCAAGCTCACTAAATTAACTTGCATGGTTGGAAAGCGAAGGGCGTGAGTACACTATGTACTCAGTGAGTAGAAAAAACATATATCGCAAATAGAACTCGATATACATCAAGACGGTGTAGATAACCTATGAAATGAAAATACATCACATAGAAACACATAGGCCTAGCCTATGACTAAACGTATACTGGTTAGGAACCACATAGGACTAGCCTATTAATCACTCATCTGGTGAACATAGGTTCCAGTTCTAATACACAAAAGCAGGAAAACATCATATGTATAAATCAAATCTCGTTAGAAAACAAATCCCATAATAAGCCAAAACAATCATGTGTGACATCACTAGTCGGCCAAACTACTGTGAACACCCACCTCAGTGTTGGCTCGACTTTCATCTTTGGTGAGTCCGGACTACAGTTGACAAGAGCGTCATGACCCTAGGTGTAGAATTCTACGGATGACCGAAACTAACTTCTTCTTCTCCTTTCTTCTCCTCTCTTTTAAATAAAAGAAGATGTTTTTAAGTCTTAGCAATGGAGTGCAAGGTCATACATAAGAAGGGTCTACAATTTTGACTATTCTTTGACCAAAATCTGATGAAATAACCTTTTTGCTCTTATGTTATGTGAAATTATGATTATACCCTCCAAACTTTTTTTAAATTTGCAATTAAGCCCAAAATTTTCGAATCATCAAAAATTTTATTTTTATTTTAGTCCTTAGACTTTTGAAAATAATAATAAAGCCCCTTAACCTTATAAAATTACATATTGGTCTTCTAAGAATTGAAAAATTACGTTTAAGTTCTTTAACTTTTTAACAATTGTCAAATAATCCCTTATGTACATTAATCTTTCCAATTAAGCTTTCTATCATTACCAAAGGATACGTCCTTTGGTAAGTGGAAGAGAGAGGAAAAGGGTCTATGACCCATTTGAAACCCATTCGAGTAATACCTAATAATCATTATCTTATGTGCATTTTATAGGACTCAATCAATAAATTACATGGGACATTAAATAATCTAACATATTGTCCTAGTTCTACCTTCGTCATGGACAAAGCAACAGTCTGGCATCTTTATGTTCAAAGTAACAACTGCTTGTTGACACCCTAGGGCTATGTTTTGTGACATCAAATGAACATTTGCCTGGCAAAATTAGCCGATGAAAAATATGACAATAACATTGTGAATGCTTCATGACTCCAGCACTTTGGAATTACTGAAAGAGTTCGGATATATATGTTGTCTGATTGACAGTGTCCTATTTAAGTAACGTTGGTGAACTGACATTGACAATTGTTATTAAATTTGTGTTTGAGTTACCAAAACAAGGTGGATTGCCTTAAACAAATATGCAGTATGAAGCCATTTGCATCGCGATAAAGGAAGCTCTAATTAAGGAGGCTAAGATAAGATACTCTTCAACAATTTGGAAACGGAGGATCGCTTCACTTGTTTTCTCATAAGGGCAGGCTCATGGATAAGCCAGCTGCCGGAATATTCCGGCCTATGGTTATTCCGTGAATGTACATCTACCGAAAAACGTGCAATTTTGCTGGATCTGCAATTTATAATAGAGTACAATATGAAAAGTTGAACATTTCTTTCCAATTCTTGCAGTCATCGGTACGTACATTGGGATATCCAAATAAGTTAGGCGTCAATTTGGAATTCTTGGCCGGACATAGTTACTAGACAACCAATAAATCATTCACTGATCAAGTGCACAATATAAGTACTTCCTACTACCATGTCTCCTTCCAACAATTGAGGACTCCGCCTGAGTTTGTTGGTTTCTGATATTTTGTACTATGCATATAACTTGGGAGACGTTATTGTGACCTGTTGTTTGTTCCCTACTCCTTTTGTGCCTATAAATAGACCCTTAAGTTATTCAAGCTCAGAACCCTTGAGGTCTAGGGACTTCAACTCACCATCGCTTGCAAAGGTACGAACACTTTAAAATGGCAGAGAGAGTTACTCCAGCTTTCTTCTTTCTGTACTTCTCAATGACCCTTGTGGCTCTTTGCATGGATGAGGCTGGTACCAAGACAGTACCTGCAGTGTTTATATTTGGTGACTCAACCTTTGATGTTGGAACCAATAATTTCTTAAATGAAAGCACAGCCAGATCGAACTTCCCATATAACGGGATTGATTATGCTTTCTCGATTCCATCAGGGAGATTTAGCAATGGTTATAACACGGCTGATGAGATTGGTATGTATGAACTGATACGAAATGCAAATTTTTCAAGTTGAACGGATAATGATTCTTATGTTCTTGTTCTGAATGAGTCTGCAGGACCTCCAAGTTTGAAAAATATATATATATGTTTAGTTAAAAAGCAGAATCAGATTTAGCAGCTAATCTACATGTATACAGTAATGTACTAAAGTAAGAATAGATTATGTATAATCTTCACTGGTTGCTTGGACAGTGAGGCTCTTGGGTTTTGCTATCAGTCCACCACCTTTCCTGTCTCTTGTCAGCCATTACTCAACTTTCAGGCAGAGAATTCTCCTGGGTGTCAACTTCGCATCAGGAGGATCAGGAATTTTTAGCAGCACTGGTCTTGGATTCGTAATAACTTCCTATCTTTATATCAATTGCTAACTGAACCATATTTTAGTTTATTTTCTTCTTTTCTTCTTTAGGATTCTTTATATTCTGCAAGTGTTCGCAGTCAAAAACTGACTTCCAAGTTCTGATTTTTTTTTTCTCAATTCAAAGGGGAAGGTCGTATCCTTGGCAGAGCAAATCCAACAATTTTCAACAGTTCATGGCAACATTTCAGAGATGCTGAGTCCAAATGCCACTTCCAGAATGTTTTCTCAATCATTGTTTTTAATTAGCACCGGTAGCAATGACATGTTTGAGTTCTCAGCTGCTACTCTTAACCGAACTACTAATGTCACTGCTCCAGAATTCATGCAATTCTTACTGTCAAACTATACAAATCATTTACAGGTTTTGATTCCTAGCTCTTCCTCAATATCATAGGGCTCCTGAAAGGGAAAATGATTAGGAAAGGTATAAAATTTTATGTGTTAATATGACAGAATCTGTATGACTTGGGAGCGCGAAAGTTTGCCATTGTAAGCGTTCCGCCAATTGGATGTTGTCCTAGTCCCCGAGCAGTTCTCAAATCCGACGTCTGCATCAAGGAAATGAACGACTTGGCTGTAGCTTTCTTTGTAAACATTCAGGCCCTTTTAAAGAGTTGGAGCTCACAATTCCCAGGAGTGACGTACTCACTTGCAAACTCTTATCAAATGACAAGTGATGTCATGGAAAATCCTTTGGTCTTTGGTAAGCATTTCAGTCCCAAACTTGACATGCAAAATAGATGCTTTAACAGTTCTCCATTATAAAAAGTGGGTAACCTTATAATGACCAATTTCAATCTTCTGCAACTTTTTGCAGGCATGAAAGAAGTTAAAAATGCGTGCTGTGGGAAAGGAACCTTCAATGGAGAACTTCCCTGCGACTCAAGAATAGATCCAACCCTTTGCTCAAATCGACGCGAGTACTTGTTCTGGGACCTTTTTCACCCAACCGCAGCAGTTTCCAGGCTAGCTGCTCTATCAATGTTTGGAGGATCAAGTAGATATGTGACACCAATGAATATTAGCCAGTTGGTGGAGACGAACATCTAAGACTTGGCAGCGACATATCTATTTTAGGATTTATTCCTTTCAAAATAAGCTTTTATTAACATATATATATACAGTGAGATTGATGCACGTTAATCTTTCATGTACTTCGGGGAAATTTTTATTGGGTATGATTGGCCTATAAGACAGTTCCTTTCTTTCAAATAATCAGAAATTCAACAGCCTTGTTATGGCCCTGATCTTGTTCATTCAAATTGGTAAATTCATCTTTGGCATAAACTCCTGCAAGGCCTCTTAATAATCGTTTTGATTGTAGTTTAGTAACAAATTATTAAAGACAATTTTTATCTTATACATGTTTAGATGTATATGATAAAATACATTGGATAATTATACATTGCAAATAAAATTATAATGAGATTATAACTATGAGATCCATATTGTATTTATATATTATTTCTAAATATTTCTAGTCATTATTCTATTAAGATTAGACATTAATAGAATGTAAAAAGATTAGCACACGTTTTATTTTTCCTTATAAATGAAGTAGTTGATCTTATAAGCTAAAGTATAGAGATACTTAAATAAACGTATGGTGCTTGCTAAGGAACAAGTTCACTGAACATACTCAATATGAAAAATTCATTTGAGACATTACTTGTATGTCTATGAAATTCTCATTGTGATGATTGTATAAGTAATCCTTTAACTTGAGGTCATCAAAGTTATCTTGTATAGGGATTGCTATGTTTTGATACTACTTATGATCTATTTAATCATAGCTCGTTTAATTGGTAGTCATTGGATGTAATATGAACTATATAAAGATAGTTGAATGATCAAGATATGATTCATCACCTTAAAATAATTAGAGAGAATTTTTCATTGTTCTCGATTAGTATTAATTCAAAAAATCCTTGACCAAGGTGAAATAATATTTTGTAAATAGTTTACAAATGTCATTAATTAAATTGATAACTAATACGAAGAACTAATATGATTAGACTCAAAATAGAGTAGACATTAATTTCATGTTCTATCTAATCGAAACATTGTGTGATGAAAGGATTGGATTATATGAAAAAATTATCACGAAAAGGTTAGTCAAAACCTCTTTGAGATTCCTAAATATTTGTGTAATCATGATGTGTTGTTAGATGCTAATTTTGATATATGATTATATATTGTTTAATTGGAGAATTAAAGATAAATTAAAAGAACTTTTAATATATTTAATTTTAATTATAAATTAAAATTAGATTTTATAATCATTGTCAACATATTTGGGAACCTAATGAGTCTCACATATAAAATGGGTTGAAGAGAGCAAAGTTAATTTAATCAAGTTTGACTTGATTGTAAAGTTTAAGAAACTTTATGATTAAATATGAAATATTTAATAAATAAGGATCAATATGAGATATTGAATCTTATATGTGCATAATTGGTATTTAATTAGAATTATTAGTAATTCTAATTAAATTTTAATTGAAATTAGAATTTAATTTCAATTAAATTATTAAAACGTTCAAAGCCTATCATAAATATGCTTAAGCTCTATGGAGCTAGCACTTCTTACTTTACCCTCTTTGTAGGAGTTATAAAGTTCTCTCAACCTGTTTTGTGGATACTGTTAGAAGGTCGGACACTTGTGTTACTACGGTGGTTGAGATGGATCAATTTCAAAAACAGTTTGAGGGATACAACAAGATAAAGACCAAGTTGCAAAATAAGGTACGAATTAAGTTTTTGTTTTATTATGATTCATGTTAATTATTTTATAGAATTAAATAGATCTTTGTTTTTGAAAAATCAAAAGTAACAGAAAATATTTCGTGATTGTTCTGCTGCAGTCAGGATCGGATCCTGACCCAGTTTCCCAACAATGGTATCATAGCGTCATTTAATTTTATAATTTGGTTAAAAGTATTTGATTGTTGTCGATCATATAATTTTGGAATTGATTTAGATTATGAAAAGTTTGTATTATGAACCCAGAATTATTCTGGTTCTGTTATGAATAGAACCGCATCTCATTTTTCTTACTTCTAGAAATTGGTTTTTGGAAATTTCAATTGCGCATCTTCATTGCTTGTTATACGCTTTTGACCACGATGCCAGAACAAGTAGAAAACATAAAAATATTTTAAATCTTTGATTTTGCATTGGAATTATCAAGAAGTTGCATGCAATTTTAGAATGACAATTGTGGAAGTTGGGTTTGAGAAACTCATCCCATTCTTGTTGTTTTTACGTATGTTCTGGTTTGTATTTTGCAGATAAGTGAAATCCAGGAAAAAAAACCCAAATCTGGAAAACAAGAAGGCAAAACCCAGATCTGTGATTTGTTAGTTGTTGCGATTTTTGTGTTGCTTGCAGTTGTGAGATTCCATGAGATGGGGTCAACGGCAGCGATGGTTGCTAGAAACCGGTAACGAGAATCTAGTGGTTGTTGTATGTTGTATTCCTAGGATTTGGGTTTACTTGCGTTTTTAATTTATGGCTATTGTTAAATGGCAAAAGGAAAGTATTTTGGGTTTTGGTTTTTGGGTTTTGTGCTTGTGTGTGTTCTAGAATTTTGTGCTTGCGATGAATGCAATTGGTTCAACCGTGAATAAGCATATTGAAGGCATCTTAATTCTGGTGGAATAAGGCTGCTGGGATCGATGTAGCTCTCTGTTGGCTTGCCCTAGCATATTGAAGGCATCTTATTTCTGGTGGAATACTTCATTTCTTGCAAGAACCTTCTTAATGAACTTAGCTTATTAGCAATGATTCCAGAATATCAGGAAGGATCTTGCTAATCACATAATTCGAATAATTAGCTCCGATATTTTGTCAAAACTTTTCTGTTAACGTCTGAATATTGGAAAATTCCAGTAAAGATATTGAAAATTCGTTAGATACAAAGTCAACTCCAAATATAAATAAAGTAATGACTAGTTGAAGAAAATATCTACTTAAGGAAGAGCCATTGCACTTGTGAACTACTCAAATTTTCGAAATACTTTAGTAGTATCAATATTCTTGAAAGCCATATCAATTTCAAACACCTTGTGCCTTAGAAAGTAAAATCACTCTATTTGAGAGAGATTATTATTCCTTGACAGCTTACATTAAGCAAACTCTATATTCATTTTTGTTGAGAGCTTGTAGAGGATCGTTAAACACTATGAGTCTGGAAGGTTTGACGCACTTTGAAAAATAAGTACTTGTGAGCATGGAAAGGCTTTCCAAAATTTACATGGAGACGTAACCTTTAAAAAGTTCCAATATTATTGACTAGTATGTTCATACTTTAATCAGACATAATCAACCACAATATGAATATACTCGCTTTCTTCTTGTCTAATAACAAATTGGAAAATGGAGAGAATTTTAATGAATGTAGACATAACCTTTACATTAGTCTTCAATATGAACAAATTTTATGGGTATTAACGGACAATAAGCCTACACCTCCAAGTGGCAATTCAACTTCTGAGCAAGTCCAACAATATGAGCAATGGCAGAATGCTGATAAGACTATTAAGTGTTATATTCTAGCTTCTGTCAATGGAATGTTGCAAAAGCAAATTGTATGCATGAAAACTGCAGTGTAATGGTCCATCACTTACATGAGATGTTTAATGTGAGGACCAGGTCTGGTGTGAAGACCAGGTCTACAAGAGTGAAAGTTATCCAAACCTTTCGTAATCTCAAACAAAAACCTGTTAAGTCCAACAATATGAGTAATGGCAGAATGCTGATAAGACTGTTAAGTGTTATATTCTAGCTTCTGTCAATGGAATGTTACAAAAGCAAATTGTATGCATGAAAACTGCAATGTAATGGTCCATCACTTACATGAGATGTTTGGTGTGAGGACCAAGTCTGGTGTGAAGACCAGGTCTACAAGAGTGAAAGTTATCCAAACCTTTCGTAATCTCAGACAAAAACCTGGTGAACTAGTGTGGGATTATATACTTACGGTAATCTCTGCAGTTACTGAGGCTGAGATGCTTGGGGCGGATATAGATGCAGACAAGTAGATGATCATGATCATCAATAGCTTAAACTCCTCTTTTCGGCAGTTTAAGTTGGACTATGAGTTCAACAATAAGGATTACACCTTGAATGAGTTGATTAATACCCTTCAGAGTACGAAGGAGATATTAAATATCAAGGCTCATGGGCCAGAAACTAATGCAGATTCTTCTTCTAAGCCCAAGGGTAAAGGCAAGCGAAAGAAGAAGGATCCAATGAAAAAGAAGGCCCAAATAGGGGGGCAGGGTCCAACCTATGAAAAAGAAGCCCAAAGCAGACATCAAGGGAAAGTGTTTTCAATGTGGTGAGCAGGGGTCACTGGAAAAGAAACTGTGCGGTCTACCTTGAGTCCCTCAAAAGCAAACAAGGTATGGGTTTCCTAAGTATGTTAGGAACTAAAAATGTGGCAGATTCTAATTCTTGGATATTAGATTCAGGAACCACTAATAATGTTTACAATTCCTTGCAGGGGTTTCAACAAAGGAAAAGACTACATAAAGAATAGTTTCAAGTCAAGATAGCAAATGGATCCTATGTTTCAGCAGAATCAGTGGGAGTAATTATCTTGGACTTTCTTAGGGGTCATAGGTTATATTTGGAGGATGTATATTATATCCCAAAGATTGTAAAGAACATGATTTCTATTTTTATCTAATAAAATCTTGTTATTCCTTATATTTTGAAAATGTTGTTTCAATATATGAGAATAAGGATTTTATTTGTAATGCGATAATTAAGCAGGAATTATTTTTTATAGAACCTATGACAGGGTCACTAAACATCAAAAAATTAATAAAACCAAGACAATCCAATGACTCTAACATTAATTCAAAATATCTATGGCATTTGATAATGGGTCATATCAATCAAAAAAGACTTAATAAGTTAGTAAAGGATGGGATCCTTACGGGCTTGGATAATGATCCATTACCCACCTGTGAATCATGTATTGAAGGAAAAATGACCAAAGCCTTATTTCCTTATAAAGGAAACAGATCTAAATCCATGTTGGACTTGGTATATACTGTTGTGTGTGGGCTTATAAACGTACAAGCTAGAGGAGGTTATGAATATTTCATATCCTTTACAGATGATTACTTTAAACATGGTTATTTGTATTTGATGCATAAAAATAGTGAGTTCTTTGAAAAGTTCAAAGAATTCAAAGTTGAAGCTAAAAAGTAGCTAGGCAAGTCATTAAAACAACTTCAATTGGATCGAGGTGATGAGTACTTATCTGGAGAGTTCCAACAATTTGTAATTGACAATGAAATTGTTTCCAACTAGTCAGCTCCTCGAACACCTCAACAGAATGGTGTAGCAGAGAGGAGGAATATGACTCTATTAGAAATGGTAAGATTAATGATATCCTATACTAGCCTTTTAGAATCGCTCTGGGGATATGTCATATAAACAGCAACTTATCTTCTTAACTTTGCTCCATCCAAATCGGTGCCTAAAACACTTAGGAAATTATGGATTAGCCAAGTTCCTTTATTGCGGCACCTAAGGACTTAGGGTATCCTAGGATATCCTAGGGTATATGAGGGTACTATTTTTAGAATCCTTAGGATAAGAAAGTATTTGTGTCGACAAATGTAACCTTCTTGGAGGAAGAATTTGTGAGAAATCATAAAGGAAGAAGTGAAATAGTACTAAAGGAGTTAGCTATTTCATCCAAACCAAGATTTGATTTGGATATAGCAGAACAAGATGTCGAAATGGATTCAAAAGTTGAATAAAAAGAGCAACCTAAACATTAAGTAGTGCCTAGAGGGTTGTGAGATAACCAGATAGGTATCTTGGTTTAGAAGAAGGCATAATTGCCATCTTGGACTAAGAAGATGTGACGCCCTAATACCCCCTGGGAGGATACGGGGGCGCCACACAGACAACATAACCTATATGCATACAAAAATGAGACAAAACCAAAACATACGAAACATTCATCATGCATTCTCCATAGCTCAAAATAGAAACAATTTAGAGCAAACATGCATCATAATACACTCCAAATCGGAACCAGCCTGAAATAAAGTTATTACAAACCTTCAAATAAATCCAAAGTCATATACATCAAAGAGAAGCCAAAAACAAACTCCAAAAAAAATACAATTTTAACAAAACAAGACTCAGACTCCATTGGCCATTGCGGTTGACTCGTTTCAGTCCTTATGTCCTCTTCTCTGAACCTACACGGGGCAAATCCACCGTGCTAAGCATATAGCTTAGTGAGTAATAACTAATCTATGCATAAACTGAAAACTAATTATACACAATCATGATATATCAGAAGCATGCATTAACAGTTTATTAGAACAAATGATTCAGACATATTATATTGGATCTCAGACAGATTGTACAGAAAATAGAACTGAGTAAAAAAGAGGGCATCAACCCTTCATATTCAAAAAATATTTTCTTTGTTTATATCAGAGTCAGAATACAAAATCATATGACTGAAAAATCCATTTACAATAGCGAGTAACGGGACTTACACAGGAGATACCGTGATTGGTATCAATGTGAGAGACTAAGTCTCGATATCAGAAGACATATAAGTGTCAATACAGGAGACACCGAAGTGTTGATACAAGAGACACCGAGGTGTCAATAACAGGAGCAACTGTAGACCCTTCTAGGCATGCCTATTTACCCATGACTAGGACTTAATAGTTTTAAAGCTAAACAAATTCATTTCATGTTCAACATAATTAGCCAATCATGGCTTTCATGCCAAAATTCAACATATCAATCTGACAGCTTTGTAAATCATTCAATGGACAAAAAATAGTAGCAAGCAAAACAGTCAAAGCAAAACTATCAAATTTGACCATCTAAATTACTTACAAAAATACCGCCTAAAATTATTTACAAAAGCTCCCTTATTGCCTATTGCCTCGACGTCCCTGCAATATTTGGAATCGGTCGATTGATGCGTTCCTCTATAGCATTTAATATAAGCACATATCACTATTATGTGCAATTATAAATTCAATTATGCTTACTCATGTATACTGAATATGTATGATGCATATTCATGACAAAAATTTGGATTTCTTAATATAGCGCCCCCGTACCGTAGGGTACACACCGGGATACCTGGAGGTCATTCTGGTACATAACCTACGATAAGGACGAGCTACATTCGATCACTACATTCACTTCATATGGCATTACATCAATATGCACTTATAAGGAATCATAAGAAGATCACAGTTTTTTTTTTCTGAAATTACTCTTTCCTCATTTCCTTTCACAAAATCGATGATTACACTGTGTCTTTCATGTTTTCCTTATGTACATCATCAAAAAACCTAATACAAAAGTCTTACATGAAAGAGGAAATGTATCAAATCTATCTAAGTCATCCAAGAGTCCCAGTTGACCGACCTTTGAGTCATGACCTCACTCGCCCAAAACGCAATTTGTACGACAGTGGAGTTCCTAGTGAAATGAATCGCCCCTCTGTCCTGAAAAGATAACGTTGCAATTTTGATGAGTTTTGCGAACTCAATGAGTGAACCATCATTGATGAGTTCACCAGATCAAACGCACATATCACATAATTCACTAATATTCATTCACTGGATTCATTCTTATAATGTTATATGCATGAGACTCACCTTTGTTGTTATTGTTATGACCGAGTAGTCATCACATACGTATATATACAATTACTTGCCCATAAGGCTCAGTCGGAACAGAATTACAGAGCAGAGCTCTGTATACGAAACATATATCACGGAGCCAAGCTCTACGTGGAAGCGCTTCATTAGTCACTCAAGTCACAACGCTTTTATATGAGCATGCACTTTATGAAATGCACCATATACGGATTATGTCATATCAGATAATCACATGCGATATTTAAATCAGAAATTCATTATCATCGGACCTAAGTCCGGCATTCAACTTTCATTGAAAAATCACATATTATACAGAATTTCATATCAAACAAGGCACTTCCAATACCATATCCACATAACAAACTCCTCGGACTTTAAGCCAGAATTCAATCAAATCACAAATACTTTATAATTGGAAGCTAAGACATCAAACAATTTCAAAGCAAATCAATCCTAGGAAAGCATCTAGGTTGACTCACTAGTTTCTCCTGAAGCTAATGTCTGGAAGATCCAGCAACGTTTGGAGGTTGGCGTTCCAGTGGCTCCTCTATAACAAATAACATACACATATATCACAATTTGAACAATTATAAGTGTTTAATAATGCACATGAATGAAATGAAATATGTACAATGCATATTCATGACTATCCTGTGTATTAATCCATCAATTTCATCACAAAACATTCAATTGTCAAACTCACGTAACTAGCATCCGTTCGTAGGATTTAAACCTCCATAACCCATTTGAATCTAATTTCATAGCCCAATGAACCATTTCAGATCTTTCTCCAAGCACTAACTTTCGGGGTCCACTGTTCACGTTTAATTAGAAGGCAAAACTTGCATAATTTGATCCTACATTCTTCTAGAAAAGTTTTCCTCTATCTTTTATCTTTTCATTGACACTAAAAACACTTAATTTGGTTTATTAATTTGAAAGATATGCCTCAAATATTTTCATACTGCTCTTACCCAAAACAATGTACTATACCCAACTTCCATATGAAAGTTGAACACCTTAGAGACTGAATCAAGATTCAGCTTCTTCTTATGATTTGTATCCTTATAACTCTAGTTTTCTTCAAATCAATAATCACCTTAATTGGAATCCTACAGATCAAGATATCATCAAAATACTGAAACTTGTTTAGTAAAATATCCAGTTTACACTACTTAAGAGCACAATCACTGTACCTGTCCCATTTTTTTCACTCAATCATTTTTCAATTTGAGTCAGAGGGCTATTATTTTTGGTAGAGATCCATAGAAACATCTTTAAAATCCAATGGTTTAAGAATCAGGTCACTTGGAGGTCTAGAGAAGAAGTTATGGCCAAAAGACTCCAACATATTTATGCCCTCACTTGAAATGTACATGTCTCAGTATGAATGCCATAACTTTTTCAAGAGAAGTCAAATTGACTTCATTTTTAGACCATTGGAAAGAGAATTTCCATATCTATAACTTTCATGAAGATCTTGAAGCATGATTCGGCCTCTAAAAGGGTCAAAAATAGGACAGAATATGACACTACAACTAAGATGATGAACAGTAATTGAGACGGTCAAACTAATACGCAAAATGTCAAACTATGAACGGTAACTTCGTCTCATTTCTATCGTATGCTTTTCTTCCTTTCAATTTCTATCGTTCACTTTTCTTCCTTTCACTTTCTATCGTTTGCTTTTCTTCTTTTCACTTTCTATCATCTGCTTTTCTTCCTTTCATTTTCTATCGTTCACTTTTCTTCCTTTCACTTTCTATCGTCTGCTTTTCTTCCTTTCACTTTCTATTGTTCACTCTTCTTCCTTTCACTTTCTATCATCTGCTTTTCTTCCTTTCACTTTCTATCGTTCACTTTTCTTCTTTTCACTTTCTATCGTTCACTTTTCTTCATTTCACTTTCCATCCTCTGCTTTTTATCGTCTGATTTTTGCCCAGAATGTCTCCACTTATAAGGATCATAACTTTTGACTCCGATATCTAAATTTTTCATATAATATACCGTTGGAAAGATAAAAGAAAGATCTACAACTTTCAAATGATAAGTTTGCTAAAATATATCTAGATCAAGTCCAAATTTTCTCCCGAAATTAGAACACGAATTTTACAATCAGCTTTCAACGCCCTGCACCCTATTCTCAACTTCATGATAACTTTTGAGACTCTTAGAGATAGAAATGAAATTTGATGTCTTCATACAAAATATAGCCACATATCTCTAGTTTAATATAAATCAAGAATCATCTCGTTTGGATGACCAAAGAAAATGTTGTGGCTAAAAGACTGAAGCATATTCAGTGAACTTTTTTCTAGATTTTCCAACTTTCAACACTTTATATCTAACTCATCTTATACCTGAATTATCTCTTCCATTCTACTCCAAAAATCACTTTTACAACACTCAACGCTCATAACCTTTCAAACACTAAATTAACACCATAACAAGATTTTTCATCCCCCAACAACACAGTATTTAAGAACAAACACAAAAATGTCATTTTCCATGCAAATGATAATAACTTAGCAATTTGTTGCATGAATCCCCAACTCTAAAAGATTTATTTAATACTTACCTACTGAAACTCCAAAACCTTCAAGCCCTAATCTCCACAAAATTTTCGTACTTCACTGAGTGCAATGATCAACTTCTAGTTTATCTTAGGGTAGAGGACACAAATGGTAAAGTAAGTTTGGTGTAGGAAAGGGAAAACATAGAAATCTCTTTACGGGTGTAAACTCTATACATGGAAAGAAGGAATTTAGATAAGACTTAACCTGTCAATTCTTAAAGAATAGTAACCTACTTGTAGCACAAAAGCCTAAGTGACACTTGTCACTTTCTTAATGACTAAACTGTAACTTAGTTTCTTTTGAACTAAACTCATTAACTCCCATCCTTACAAATCAATTATCTCCAAAGCTTTTTTTGATTATTTTTCTATTTTTTTATAAACTAAAATTTTCAGAATTTATTTCATAAATTCACCAAAATTCAAAATATCACAATTTCATTAACCCATAAAATTTCCAATGTAAAAACATTCATAATTCTCGAAAATTCATAAATCAATCCAATTAAACCCATAATTAATCATGAATGCATATACAATTATTTTCATGTGCAAATAAATTCACTATTTATGTACAAGTGTATGGCGTATCATGCATGAACATGGAAATGCATCTCCAACTCTCATTAGTCACTCACATTTACCATTTTACCATTCCTACTAGTAATGGGATGTTACATGGTTGAGGTGGCTTTGAGGGTTGAAAACATCGAGAACATAAAGAGCGTCGTGAGTAAAAAGAGAAAGGGGAGAGAATAGTTTAAGAGGGGAGGTGGTACTTCTATGCCAGAGAGGAGTGTCAAGACTTTCCTTATCCAGTTTGAGGAGAGGAGCAGTAGTGTAAGCAGACCTAAATCGATAAGGACTTCTACTGTTTCTCATCAAACCTCAACGGTGGGAGGTAGTAGAAGGCGAGAAGGGGATAAGTCCTTTATCTCGAAGTGTGACCATTGCGGCAATTTCCATATAGGGGAATGCTACAGATTGACTGGAGCTTGTTTCAAATGTGGATAGAAGGGGCACATGGCCCAGAGAGTGTCCGTGGTATGCAAGAAGAGAGGGAGCACAGATGTAGGCTTCGAAGAGAATTGAGGCAGTGGGACAAAAGACTGCAACTGAAGTGAGTAGCTTTGATGCAGTAAGGAGAGTGAATCCCCCAGGAAGACGCAGGGGGAAAGCACCAGTTAAAGTGTTTGCAATGACACGGGAGGGCGTAGAAAATGCTCCAGAAGTTGTGACGGGTATGATTAAATTATTTGATGATGATGTGATTATTTTGATTGATCTGGGTTCTGTCCACTCCTTTGTTTCACCAGGTAAAACTATGTTGGGTAAAGATTTGAGCCCATTGGATACTCTTTTGATGGTGAGTACTCCAATCGTCAAGTGTATTGTGATTAGCCAAGTTTATAAAGATTGTGAGATACATATTGGTGGGGGACACTTAGTGATGGATTTAATGCCATTGAATATGGGAGGATTAGATATGATTTTGGGTATGGATACCCTAGAGAAGTACAATGACAACTTATATTGCAAACAGAAAACAATGGAGTTCGAGTTGGATGCTGGAAGAAAGGTGATTGATTGGGCCCAAGTTTATCTTATTAATTGGCTACACTTTTACTGTTCTTAATGTACTTTTTGACTCTTAATTTGTGACTTTGTGCTTTAATTTATCCCATTACAGTGAGCTTACACTTTATACAATTTGATAATAAAATTTTCACAAATTCACATTAATTCTATCATAATTTTTCCAAGGAAAATTTATACTGCCAAATTGTTGTTTAATTTGTAGGGAAAAAGAATAGTCAAAAGCAATCAGAAGAGTCAATACGTCGTCAATACGTCGTGGCACCTGAAGAAGTCTGTACGCCGCGACGTAATGCAAGTAGCACGTCGCAGCGAGGAACCAGGAAGCGCATGTCGCGACGCCTACAAAACATCTCGTCGCGATGAGGATCAAAAGGAAGGCACGCCACGACGTCCAAGAAACATCTCGTCGCGGTTAGAACACAAATACCCGGACTTCCTCTCTCACTGTACCGACCTGACCCGCATCCATCATTTAAATACCTTGCTATTTTTAGGTCAAAGGGACGAATATCTTTCGGGGGACACTTTAGAAGCAGCCACCATCATTTTCCATTCTTCTCATCTTCGACCATCACCATCATCTCTACGCCATCGTCGGTATCCACTGCAACCATGGGAGACGTCCAATCTTCACAAGTTGTGAGAGAGTCCGGAAACATGTGTAGCTAAACCACCTTTCCTCTTAAAGATGTTGCAACGGCTTGAGTTCACCGGTTCTAAAAAGGGAGCTAATCTTACATCGTCAAGTTTAATTACATTGTTGTCAATTCCTGAGTTAGGGTTTACTTCTTATAGTTAGATTAGCTTGGTTATAGTTTAATTAAGTGTTGAACGATGTCTTGTGTTTTGGATTGGTTAATGTAGAACTTCGATGCTTAATATATGAAGTCTCATATATGTCTTTTGGTGATTGTGTTAACCCTCTTTATCTGCCTAGTTGTGTTTGATATTGAG
>JANIHY010000210.1:17068253-17080557 GCA_027479065.1 Erythroxylum brevipes | reverse complement strand
ATTATTTATTATACATTATATTTTATTTTATTTATTTTTCAAATAAAATTTTATTTTTAAATAATTTTTTATATATTATATTCATTTCAATTATAAATCTTTAATTTTCGTTACATTTCATCTTATCAATTAACGTCTAACCAAACGATCTTTAATGCCATCACAAGCGACTAAAATAGTTCAGGAAAAAAAAAAAAAAATCAAAGCGAAGCTCTAGAGAGTCTGAATTCTGAACAGTTTTCGGACCGAGAACAGTGTCTTTGTTTTCTTTTCGAGTAAGAAATCAAGAACTTTGCGAAGCGGGAAATTGTTTTTCTTTCGTTTTGTTTCTCGTCTCCCTTTGTTTTCCTGTTTTTCTTTTTCAATTTCTTCTTGAATCTATACTGATTTTAGAGTAGAGATCATAGGTCTGTTGAGAGCGATGAAAAAGTCGGCATTGCCATTGAAAAGCATAAGTGGGAACGAGAAGCAGATAACAGTTAGTGGCAAGGAAGGGTTGGTGAAGCTTCTAAGATGGCATTTTGGGCATTCAGATTTCAGAGGCAAGCAATTGGACGCTATTCAAGCTGTTTTATGTGGTTTGTATTTTTTTCTTAATCTTCACCTCTGTCTTCGTTTGTGTTTCATGTCAATAAATTAATTTTGGAATTTTTTTTGGTTGTCGGATGTGTGTTGTTAGGGAGAGATTGTTTCTGTCTGATGCCAACTGGAGGAGGAAAATCCATGTGTTATCAGATTCCCGCACTTGCTAGACCTGGACGTATCGTGCTTGTTATTTCTCCTTTAATAGGTCCTCTCTAATGATTCTTTCTCCTTCCACATTTTTTAAATTTTGTTTTCTTTCGGTTTAAGTTCTTGTTCTTAAGGTTGTAATTGAGGACACTGAGCTAACTACGTTATCTTCTTCTTCACATGGTTATCTATAATTATTTCAACAGCCTTGATGGTGAGCAACTTGCAAAGTTCCTTCCTTTAGCATTGGTTTTTAGTTTATTTGATAGGTAGCAGAATGAGACGATATTTGATTTCGTGTTTCCCTTTCTTCCTTGCCACCCCCGTTTTTTCCTGAATTGGAATTAGGAAAATCAAGTAATGGCATTGAAGGAGAAAGGAATTGCCGCTGAGTATCTTTCCTCAACCCAAGCATCGCATATCAAATCCAAGGTCAGTTACGTTAGCATTGTTTTATGTTTGGTCTGATTGACATTTTTATTTTTGGATAAACGTATTGGTAACAACATCTGGCTGTCTTAAAATCTTTACTTTCTTGTATGTCATGTTGTCACTGAATGGTACTATTCTTTCTAAGCATAAAATCATACCGTGCACATCTTCCATCAAAAATCTAGAAAAACAGATTGCTTTTTATGAATTAAATACTGCTATTTATGGCTTGTTTGGTTTATCTCACACCTTATTTCTAAAATAATGGAACTCATTTGTTCTTTTCAAATTAATAGATTCACGAAGACCTTGATTCCGGAAAACCATCTACAAGATTGCTGTACGTCACACCAGAATTGATTGCCACACCACAGTTTATGTCAAAGCTGACAAAGATTCATGCTAGAGGGTTACTGAATCTCATTGCTATAGATGAGGTGTGAGCTATTGTTTGTATGTTGTTAGGATGGTATTATGTTGTTTGAAGGTTGTTTCAGGCTATGTCCGTAATTCATTTTTTCTTTGTTTCCTTACATATTTCTTAATTTCAGGCACATTGCATCTCAACATGGGGCCATGATTTCAGGTTTGGGATTGACCTTAACTATGAGACAACATGCCTTGAAATTGGCTAATGCCTCATATTTTTCCCTTCTATGAAGTTATTCTCATCGAATTCACTCTTTTTACTTGTTTGCTTTAATTAGGCCAGCCTACTGTAATCTTTCATCTTTGAGGAATCGAATTCACTCTTTTTATTTGTTTGCTTTAATTAGACCAGCCTACCGTAATCTTTCATCTTTGAGGAATCGCATTCCTGATGTACCAATATTGGCTTTGACAGCAACTGCTGTGCCGAAGTGAGTCTAAAGATGTTTTTATTCAAGATGATTTGGTTTCTTGTCTAGACTGGCCTTGGATCCTTTAGCTCGTAGCATTATATTAATATTTCTTTACTAAAAACAGCAGAGAATTGTAGTCATTTTTAGTTGCTCTTTCAATATGCAGAGTTCAGAAGGATGTCATAGGGTCCTTGTGCTTGCAGGATCCTTTAGTTCTGAAATCTTCTTTCAATCGTCCAAATATTTATTATGAAGGTAAGGTGTTTATCCAAAGAAGCTTTGGCTTCTTCCATGTAAACTTAATCTGTCTATGTGTAGAATTCATCCCTTTGTGTTTGGGGATAACTGGTCTACAAAAAATGTTAATGAAACTGATCATGAGATGTTCTTAGGTTTACCTTCTATGGGAAAAACCCATTAACGAACTGAAATATGGTATAAAAATCGACTGCAATAAAGAATTTGAAGCGCCTAAAATTTCACATTTAACTTTAGACCTTTTATTTAATGGCCTGAGACTGCCCTTTTATATTTCAAATGTAGCTGCATCAATTTTCACTGGTGTTTGTGCATCTGAGTTGATTTCCTGATAATGCAGTTAGGTACAAAGATCTTCTGGATGATGCTTTTGCTGATTTGTCCTCTGTTCTCAAATCTAGTAGCAATGTCTGTGCAATTGTTTACTGCCTTGAACGAACAACCTGTGATGGCTTGTCTGCTTATCTTTCAAAGAATGGAATTTCATGTGCTGGTATCGAAGTGATCTTGAGAAAATTTAGTTTGCTCATTTGATCTGTTTTTCTCCACAACATGATTCTGCTTTATAAGCTTCTTTTTTAACCCTGTATCATATTCAGCTTACCATGCAGGGTTAAACAATAAGATGAGAAGTTCTGTTCTAAATGATTGGATTTCTTCTAAAATACAAGTCGTTGTGGCCACCGTGGCTTTTGGGTATGATCGATTGCTTAACTTCAAACTTTGACTAAGAAAGGCCACAAAGTTGCAACAATTCAGATGAGGACTTCCTGTTATTAAGGACTGCTTTCTATTTGCATATTGAACTATCACATTTAAGGCTACAAGTTAATCTCTCATTTATTTTCCACCCAAAGTAAAACTCTTCTTTTAATTTCTCTACATTCTGATCCTTCAAGTTTGACGGTTAGCTTGTGATGATTTTCTTTCCCTTGCTTTCTTTTCTCTTGGAGGTACTTTGGTGCACTCTCATTAATTGAGATGATGACATTTTGTCAGGATGGTACGTTACAAATATATCGATTTCATTTGCACTGGAGTTTCCACAATGTAACTTCATGTCTTGTTTCCTAATTCACTCATCAATTTTATGTAGGGTATAGATAGAAAGGATGTCAGAATAGTTTGCCACTTTAATATTCCAAAATCAATGGAAGCCTTTTATCAAGAGTCTGGAAGAGCTGGCCGCGATCAATTGCCATCCAAAAGCCTTTTATACTATGGAGTTGATGATCGCAAAAGAATGGTATTCTCCCCTGCTGATCACTTTTATGGTGCATATATCTGTATAGGGTATTAAAAGATAATTTAACTTCATCACTTTGAAATGATATGTCAGGAATTTATTCTAAGGAATTCTGAGAGCAAAAAGTTGCAATCCTCGAGTTCTCCAGGTCGAATGTCAGAGAAGTGTTTATCAGATTTCAGTCAGGTGCGTGTCATTCAACTTCTATAAGGCGAATTATTTGTTGAATCATGTTAACATAGAATACCTTCAATATCAGATGGTTGAGTACTGTGAGGGTTCTGGTTGCCGGAGGAAAAAGATACTTGAGAGTTTTGGGGAAGAGGTAATCGGATCGATTGTAATTTTTTTGTCTCTACTATTCTACTGTCTTTTTCTATAAAGAAGAGGTAATTGGATTCATTGTAATTTTTTATCTATACTATTCTAGTGTTTTCTTTGTACAAAGAAGAGGTAATCAGATTCATTGTAATTTTTTTAATCTCTACTATTCTACTGTCTATTTTCTATAAACATTCAATCTGACTTCTTCACATTGCCCAAATCAGGTATCCCCATCTCTATGCAATAAATCATGTGATGCATGCAAAAATCCAAATGTAATTGTCAAGCATCTGGAGGAGCTCAAAGCAACTTATGCTGTCCATCAGAGATATAATCTTTCTCAAGTATTAATAAACAGGTCTCTTCTGATTATTCTAATTAGACATTCTCACACATCATTCTAGCGTCAGTGTACATGAGTCCAGCAGATTGTTGCCTATGCATTTTGAAATTTCCCTGTTTCTTATTCACTTTAAATATTTTTTACCATCTCTGCCTTGCTGCTGGTGCCCAGAGCGAAACCTGCACTCTTCTAATTTCATATTTTTGTGTTGGCTTTGCTCCAACTTGGTTCAGTCTTTGAGTTCTATGTTCCATGATGTTCTATATGCTGATCCTTTTGTGCTTGTATTCAGCTCCAAGGATATGACTGATAGAGAGCAGTCCTCAGAGTTCTGGAATCGAGATGATGAAGCCAGTTGTTCTGAGGAAGATATTTCTGAAACTGATGGTGAATCATTTTACAATTTGCATCATTTATGGAATTCACCATCTGCTAGGCTTTGACCTGGAGGATGGGGTTCCAGACTCGGATAATTGCTTGTTTGTTGTTCTCTTTTGTTGAGTCTTCCATTTGCCAGAGGATGAAGAAGATGTCACAAACCTATCCAGATCAAGGTTATCAAAAAAATTGGGAATCAGTGCAAAGATTGAGTTATTGGAGCATGCAGAAAAAAGTTACTATCATAAACAAAATGCTGATAAACAGGTCCATCTCGAAGTCTTATATTTTCCTCTTCCCGCCACTTTATTTTGCTATACATTAAAAAAAGTCTCTTATTCATGATTTAATCTTGTAAGCAGAGATTTATGGACATCTCAAGTGAAAGGCTGGCAATTATCACTATCATATCTTCCAACCATTTTGAGTTCAATCTACAAAAATGACCCTAGTTATTGGAACAGTTTGCTAATTTAAAATGTTATCCTCCATCTAATGCTTAGCTTTGACCTGTTGACAGGACAAGAAACTGGATAAGAATGCCGTCACTCAAACCTTGAGGGAAGGAAGCAAACAAAGATTACTAAATGCTCTAAAGCAGGCTCAGCAACGACTTGGTAACTTGAGGTGCGTTTATCACTCCCGAGTCACTCTATTTGTTCTGTGATTGTATGCAAGTCAAAATTTCACAGGTCGACTCTTTAAGATTCGTGTTCTTGAGCTCTTTCTTGTATAATAAACAAGCCTACTCATTGAGAGTGCATAATTTCTCTGAACCCTTTTTGAAAATATGAAAAGATAATTCGGGTAGACTTAAACTTGCTTAAATTCCCTGTTGCAGTGTGGACTTTGAGACATCAGCCTCCCTTCTTGAAAGTGAGTGCTACAAGAAGTATGGGAAGAGCGGCAAAACATTTTACATTTCTCAATTGGCAAGTACAGTGAGGTGGCTATCAACGACAAACTCCACCGAGCTAACGGCCCAGCTTGCCATTGACACCCCTTCCGCTACCGGGAATGTTATGTCCAAAGAGGAACCTGCTGAGACATCCATGGAGCAGAGGCAACCTAAAACCTCAAACGCTGACATCTCTTGCAGCATTTCATCAGGAAGGTCTATCAGAACTTCACCGTCAAAAAGTGCTTCTCAGAGCACGAAGCTGCCATCACTTCCATCTTTTTCAGAGTTTGTGAACAGCTGCAAAAGAAAGGGTCAACAGCTGAATGAACCACAAAACCAATCACCTAGGAGAATGGAGAAGAGGGTTAGGCTGCAATAACTAAAATTTGTAGTCTTTCTTTCTTCTCTCCCTCCACTTTAACAAAGATAAACTATTAACATTTGTAGCTTTTGTTCAAGGTTCCAAGACATCTAAAATAACGCTTGTGTTGTGTGTGATCAATTCTATCTTGTTTGTTCTTTTGGGTGTAATCTATCTTGCCTCTGAGCCGTCCATAGAGGGACATGTATATTCTACCCTAGTAAATTTCATGGAAGAAACGAGAGATTCTAAACATTAATGCTAAATCGTTTAAGCATGCGAACAAGTAGCAGCTAGTCTATAACAAATATGCAAAATTCAATATGAACAAGCTAAAATTCGAAGTGCAATATTAAACATGATTTTTTTAGAAAGCGTTATAGTTTCGTAAAATGATCACTAAATTTAAATTAGTTTTAAAATAATTTTAACATTTAGGAGGTTACGCATAAAAATGGGCACTTGAAAAAAACACTGATTTTGGATAGTTATTGTAACAGGTGATGCAACCAATTTGGTTACGTTTGACAATTGATGGAATGAACAGAAGTAGAGTTGTTAACAGAGCATGTGACGTGGTTTATGCCTTAGAGGTAATTAATGGATTTAAGTTTTTTGATATAATATATTATTGATTTTTTATTTTATATGTGTTTATTTATTTAATTAATGTATAAGACAAAGCTTGTAAAATAAATATATTTTTCAAATAAAATTACGAGGAGATCATAATTATGACAATTGTATTGCATTTAATAATTATCTTTAAATTATTACTAATTGTTGCTTTAATAAGACTAGATATTAATAGAGTAGAAAGATTAGCATACATACTTTTTTTTTCTTATGAAAGAAATAGTAGATCTTATAGATTAAAATACGAAAACACTTGAACAAATATGTGAATGTTTATTAAAAAAACATTCACTAAACTAACTTGATATAAAGATCTTGAATAGAGCATTACTTATATATATTGGATATTCTTATCATAATAATTATATAATTGATTCTTAACCTTGAGACCATTAAGGTATCACATATAAGAATTGTTATGACTACTTACGACCTATTTTATTTAGAGTGGCTTAATTGATAGTATTTGGATATAATACAAATTATACATAGATTGTTGTGTAAATTAATAAAAGATTTGTTATCCTAAAGTAATTATAGAGAATCTTTTACTATTCTTGAATAATAATGATTTAAGAAAATTTCTAATTAGAATGAATTGAGATTTGAAAAAGGATATTTTTAAATATCAATTACTAATTAGTAAAAAAATAATATAATTAAATTTAAATAGAATGTATATGAGTTCCGTACCTTATGTTCAGTTGGATTATTTGATTAGGAAAGAATTAAACTGCACATAGTAGTCATGTTGAATATGTTGAATCAAATTACGTTAACATTTCTAATATTTAAATGATTAAGACATGTTACTATAAAGTTCTCTTTCCTCCGCTATATAGATGCCATGAGAAATTGAGCATTTGAATAGCTTGTAATTGATAGCTCTGGAAAAGTTTTTACATGATTATAAATTAAGTATGTTTTAACCTTATTATTATTAATTTGTGTTTCTGTTTAAAATAATCTCTCTACTAGGTAGGGGTATGACTAAGTATTATTTAACCTCCGCAGATCTTGCATATCAGCAGGACTTTCATTATATTAATGTTTTTATTAAAAAAATTTATTACATCTATCAATAAGTCACAACTGATTTTTGAATATATGGGACTAATATATTTGCTTTTTCTTTAAGTGAAAGATGTTGCATTGAGTCATTTTGATTGTTGTCCTTATGTTTATCCTTTTACTATACTTCCTTGTTCCTTCTAGGACCCAAAGTTGCATTTGAAAGCGAGTTAAGAAATGAGTAGATGGAGTTAGCGAGGGCAATAGGCAGAAAACAAAATCTACAAGAAATATTATTCCTATAAAAGATTAGATCAATTTAGTTTTATTATATAGGTACCAAATAATTTTTCCTTCAAGCTTTCTAAAAATCCTTATTGGTTAATATTCAGTGTTTGCAAACATGCAGCTACCTACTTGATATATGCTATTGTCATTTGAAGTAAACTCTCGCTTAATTTTATTCGAAATATTTTCTTGCATTTTAATCTATTTGCAAAATTTAAAATTTTTTATAAATTATGTTTTCGTTAAGTGTTTCATATGGGTGTTACCTCTTCTTACTAGATTTGATATTTGCATGTTGATTAATTTTTAACCATCTTATTTTTGTATTATAGTCCTTTAGTTAAAGTATTATCAAAATTAATTTTTATTGCTTGTTTTTTATTTTGTTATAGGTTATTTGATTTTTTGGGCATTATAAAAGTTTAGTTGAATCAAAGATGGAAATGAAATTTGGAAGCTAATTTTAAAATTAAGGAAGTTTTGGATTGAGAAAAATAAATAATAAATAAGGCCTAAACTTTAATTGAGGAAAGACCAAGGTCCAAATACTAAGAAAAGAGGGATTATTTTGAGAAGTCAAAAGATGTAACGAGTTTGGTACATAAATAACATACCACTAAAATGTTTAGAAGTTAACCAAAAATACTGAAATGAGAAGCATTAAATGAAATAATGGAAAAGGAAACTTATAATTGGAATTTTTTTTTGTAGAAATGATATTACCATATAGAAGCATGAATAAAATGACAAGGATAAGATTGTAACACGACATGCTGAAGAAGTAGAAAATGTCACAATAGAGGTTTACAATATGCTCATTGAATTATAGAAAAACTTATTTTCAATAATATAACTCTCGATATCTAAAGAATATTTGTAGCTCTTTTATAGATCAACAAAGTTGTTAAGTACATTAGGGATATAATGTTATAAGTCTTTGACTAAATTGTGCTTTCAAACAATGAGAACATCTTAATGATGCTAAGTGGGCCATAATCCACTAGAGTGTTATATGGCCTAGGTTTGAAAAACACCTCAATGATGCTTGTTGTTAATTGTTTCTTCTTTAGACTTAGATGATGTTACCTTTTGTAAGTACTAAGTTCAACAATTATCTACAACAAGTGTGTAGACCTAAGATTCCAAATACTCAATCACTCTTTGGATTAACCTAAACAAGATGTTGAGGAAAAGGCTAATGAAAATGCTGATTGGGAAGATAAGAATAAACAATAATATGATGAAATTAAAGCTATTTATCATTTTATATCATTTACACGATTATATTAAAAGTTAGGAGTAGAACAATCAATGGACAAGGTCTTACATTACAAAATGCCTACTATATATGAAAGCATTTAAAGTTGTAAGTTTGTCACATTTTTCTTTAAAGTAAGTCTTTTAAGGCCTGAAATTACAATAATGTTTTGCATTCCTTTATTAGGGTATTTTTATAAGCATTTGGTTAAAAGCATATATATAAGTTGACTAATCAATGTTTGTTATTTCAAATATTTTGAAACCTTTCATCAATAAGCTAGTGCATGAAGTATGAATAGATGAATTTACAAACCTACTAAAGGAAGAAAAACTAGTTTTTAGATAACAATGGGAGTGAGGTAAGAAGTAGTGATGAAATTGTAACTAGGCTTGTTAAGTGATGTAAATGTACTTTTGTTCAGATTTCTATTTAAATATACTTTTGTTCATGTTTCTATGTAAATGTATTTTTGTTCAAGCTTTTATGTAAATGTAGTTTTAACAAGTTTTCATTATTAATGAAGAAGCCTTTTTGTTCAAAATTAATGTCATTTTTAAAATATTATTTTTTTAACCTCTAGACCAATCATAAGGTAATAATATATGAAAACTAGTTATTTTTGCTCAAATAATTTTTAAGAATTATTGTATTAAGTTTCATAAGATTTTCTCAAAATTTTGCAAAATTGATGTTTTAGTAGGGTAGCTAATTGGATGTTTCATTATGGCGTATACGTCCATTATCTAAATTTACCATTTTATGTCACTTTAAGCTTGATATTTTGTTATATTTTTATTTTGATGTTTTGATAGCCTTTAAGTTTGTTGTTTTGATAGATTTTAAGATTGATGCTTTGAAATACTTTTGAGGCTGGCATTTCGATAGTCTTTAGATTTGTTATTTTAATGAACATTGAATATGATATTTTATAATATTTTAAAGTTTGAAATTTGGTAGTCTTTAGATTTTTTACTTTATGAGGCTTTGAACTTGCCATTTTGGAAAGCATTTAGAATGTCATTTTACTAGAATTATGAGTTTGTTAATTTGATTCCAATATTTTATTAGGCATTTAGCTTGCCAATTTGACAGAAAATTTTCTAAACTTACGAGTCTCATTTTATTTATGATGTCTTGTAACATTTAGCCTATCATTTTGATTTATAATTTGGGAGACTTTTGAGACTATCATATTGATTATAACATTTTTATGTCATCATTTTGGCTAACATTTTCTAATACATTTAACCTATTATTTTGGCATTTATGTTAAAAAAAACAGACCTCAAATGAAGAGTATGATATATTGATAAAATGAATTAATACTTGTTTAACAAAAGTAAGGCATGTGGTGTTGGTTATTCCAAGCCATTGGTAGTTTGTATCCATTTAGTTTCTTCAACTTGTATGTCCTAGGTATGATGATATCTTTCATGCAATATGAGCCCATCCAATTTGAAGTAAGTTTTGCTTTATCTTTAAGTATGTCAGTTAGATTGGTCTTCCTTAAGATTAGGTGAACTTTCTCAATAATGCGTGGTCTGACTTTTATGATTAAAATATCAATTTATTATTTATAGGCATAATTCTTTAAATCTACATCTTTTCTTCTTTCATCTATTAGGTTAAGTGACATTTTAGTAGGGAATCATTATCATTAAGTCTCAGTTTTTCAATATGAGGTGTAAGAGTTTAAAATTAATAAGAAATATAGCTTTCATGTCATATATCAAACTGAAGCGGGTCACTTTAGTAGTTGTCCTGTGAGTTGTTCGATAACTCTAACTGATACGTTATAATTTATTAACACCTTATAATATAACTCAAATAACTTTTGTATAATCTACATTCCAAACCTTATAGTATAATCTTATTAATGACTTTATTAAGGCCATTAGCTTGTCAATGTATGATAGATGTAAAATTTTGTTTGATGTCCTAAGATTTTAAATTTATTTTGACTCCAATAGAGAAATTGTCGGTTATTATGGATATGAGAATGTTATTAAACATGAGAGGAGACTAAGCCACCTAAAATGATATTGTTTTAAGGAAATTTTCTAAATTGATGTTGTTTTGAGCAACATGTTTCTTAAATATAAGACTAAAACAATGTCATTTTAGGGTCAAGGGGGTAGGCTGTTTGGATCATCAGGTTAGGTCTCAAGCTAGCTCCTTAAGAATAAGCCTAACTTATTTTGGTCAGGTTTGTTAACTTAAGGTCGAACATGATTAGGTTTTAGGTTGACTACCATTCCTAAATTTCATTTCTATCATAATATAACTCATTATCAACCATTCAATTGTTTTCCTTTTATAGTTAATAAGACTCTACTTCTACCCATTGTATGATGCAATCGACTTCCACTATAATAAACTTATGTTGAGAAAAAACAGGAGACTATTTAGCAATAAGTTAGCAGTGAAATCATGAATTTTTTTGACATATATCACACTTCTTAATATACTCTATTGCATCTTATCTTAGTGATTGGTAAAAGTAGTCATATCGTAATATCTTATAATTCAAAGTTCTGTTTCCCTTATGTAATTTATATGAACCTCTACGACATGAGTTTAAGGTTTTACTAGTTTTAGGTGAGTCGACACATTGAGGTAGATCTATGTATAGAAATACATATAGAATTACTTGTTGATAATGCATAATTTAGCATATCTACATAAAGGATTTCTTACCTCGATTTATACTTCACCTCTTCTATGTAATTTCTTATTAGAATCCTCTTGTTTTTTAGTTTCACTTATTTGTGCTTGTACTTTTTTATAGTTCTATAAATCTAGAATAACTCAATAATAAAATCAATTTGGGCTTAAGGGAACCACATACCTAAAAATATTTAGGTAAGAAATTAATTAGTAGTATTTTCCATAGGCTTAAAAAGACTTTGACATCACTTTTCCTTTTTGATATGAAATTGTGCTACTCACCTTTGTTGAATCATACGATCTGCCCTCTTTGAGCCCTTGATATCCTCATTAAAGCTCGACCCATAGCTTATAACGTTCCTGTAGCACCCCCTTATCATAGGATATGTGCCGGGACGCCCGTAGGTCAATTTCGATACACACCCTATGATAAGGTTGCGCTACGAACCATCTCTAACATTCCACATGGCATCAAAAATCATAAAGCATTAATATGAAATTCACTAATTTTTGAAACTATAAATTTCTCATTTCATAACCTCAAAGCAGTAAATTACACAACTGGTATTTTCTGTACATTAGTCCAGAAGAAAATCAAACATAAACCTAGCTAGGTCATCCCTC
>JANIHY010000210.1:17020281-17045473 GCA_027479065.1 Erythroxylum brevipes | reverse complement strand
ATAGCTCATCGTTGGCCTTAAAAATAATGATATACGTTAGTTTAATAGTAACTAAAAAGAGAGGGTAAATTGGGTATTAAAAATTTTTAACTTTTTTAACCAATAAATTTAATTAATAACAATGAAGTCAAATAAAAAATAAGAAAATTGCTTAATATAAATCAATTTAACAATTCGACAATAATTCAAAGAGGATAGATAAACGAGAATATAAATTAACTTATAATTGTTCAAGAAATAACTTTCGTTTACATTCATTCCCAAAACTCTTTTTAGAATTCTATTGCAATTCTGCTTTTAAGATGAATAGTAATTTTTTATAATCTTTCTTCGTAAAGAGAAACTCTTCTTACAATTTTTTTTAAGGTGAATAGGAACTTCAATCTCACTTAGATTACCTCAAGTATAATAATGTATTTTTCAAACCAAATATTACAATTCAAATTTTCTCACTTTATTACTTGATAACTCTAAAATGGTTTATTCACACAAATATGAGACAATGATGCTCAACACTTTGAAGTGTCTGTGTACGATAAAGCTAATGAGAAAACACATACTTATATTGTTTTGAAACTCTTAAGGTATATCAAATTTAACAATAAGCTGCATTGATCAACCACTAACCCGTATAGGTTGACCAATAACGATAAAAACATTATTTTAATAAGTTTAAATGCTCAAAACTAATTTTATTTAATCCAATTATGATTTAAACACTTCACAAAATGTCCCCAAAACTTTGTTTGAAAGATAAAGTGGTTTTTGTATTAAAATTAAATGCTTCAATGCCTCTTAATAAATGCAAATACTCATATTGTAACATCCCGTTACCGATGTGAGGGTTATTTTGGTAAATTGATACGGGTAGGACTGTTACTGCATAAATTGTAATCGCGTACTTTTTGGCCTCTGATTTAGAAGAATAGATCATTTTGCACATGCATATGCGTAGTGACATGCATTCATGATTGTTCCAGCATTTAATTGTGATTACGTTGTGAATTGTAAATTTTGAGATAATTATGTTAGATATGATTTATTGGGAATTAAGGGATAATTTAAGTTGAATGGTTAAATTGGTTGAATTGTGATTTGATTAAAAAATTAAGAATAATTGGGTTGTATAGTTGAGTTGGAGTGAGAATTGAATTTTATGGAATTGGAAATTGAAATTGAGTACAGGATCGGGAGTTTTATATTTTTGAGAATTTATAGAAATTTTTCTGAAATTTTTAGAGTTATGGGTTCGGATCAAAAAAATGACCTAGAGACTGATGTATTAGATTCCGGTTTCGAAATTGACTGGCAAATGGTTTGGAAAATTTAGATTTGTGAGTTTAAGAATTTTTGTGATGAGCCATTAAAATTTAGAGATCGAAGTTAATGAATGTGGTCGATTATAAAACGACGCATGTATAGTAGTCAATTGCAATTGGAAGATGGGATCTTGAAATGTTCAAAAACAATATCGAAGCCATTAAGAAATGTTGAAAGATCACAAAAGGAGGCACCTTGTATGATGAGAAAAACTCCCATATAATGTCTAGGCACTCCAGCAAAGTTGACTTTTGGCTATAAAAAATCGTGTCTAATTGTCTAAAAAACGTCGCCTATAATTATTTGCCACATTCCTATTTCTTCGCATAAAATGTCATCAAATCTCTATAGCTGAAAACAATAGGTAACATTTTCTTTGTAGTTAAAAACTATAGGCTACGTTTTCAAAAAACGTAGCTAATAGTTTTTGGCTATGTTTTTATGTTTGTAGCTAAATGCTATTAACTACGTTTTTGATAACATAGCTAAATATTATTAGCTACATTTTTTGTAACGTAACTAAATGTTTTTAGTTATGTTTTTTGAAATGTAGCCAAATATTTTTAGCTACATTTTTTAAAACATAGTTAAAATATTTTTAGCTACATTTTTAGTTATTTTGTGGAAGTGTCGGTCTAATCTACTAAATAATATTACGTTTTAAGATGTATCTAAATATAATTAATTTTTACCTTGTAATCTAAAATGTTACATTGATGTATTTATAAGCACTTGCATAATCACTAAATAAAATTTACATTTTCTTCAAGAGTATTCCTCAATAATCTAAGTAAGTTTATATGATAGGTTGGTGAAGCTTTCAGGGTCATTATTCTTGATTTTCCATGTTAGAAACTCAATAGTATTAATTAATTAATATCCAAAGTAAAATGGTTGCATTGAATAACACAATCTAGCATCTACATATACTAGATGTAAAATAATGAATTCTATGCCTATTCCATTAAAGAGAAAAAGATATAACTATTTTCTAAAGAGTTCATAAAAGATTCCAAGACATTGTGACGTGAGACTTAATAAATAAGACAAAGAAATTTCCTATGTCTAGATCCCCGAGAAGGCTCCTTTCAAGTTCAAAGACATCACTTGAAAATGACAAAGATCTTCCCCCAGCAATTGGTTGATAGTAGATAGTTTCATTAGTTATTAGAAGCCTTGAAATTTTGATTCATTACGACCCTCTTCCAAGCCCAACAACTTTTTGACTCTAACTAAACCAACAAAAGATACATTAATTAATTTCACAAATGGAATATGGAACAATGAATTAAATGAACTTCATGTATCATGCATTTCACATAAGGAATAAATAGTACTTTATATTCTTCACAATCATTTAAAAAAATTAAATCCCAAAAGCTAAATAAGCTAAATTAAACTATATAAGTAACCCAAATTCAAACATGTGCATACTCGACTAAATGACTCCATTGTTACAACAAATAAATAAAGTTTTTTTCAATCAACAAGTGTTTCAAAACTACCAATTGGCCTAATCCTGTATAGACCATCGAGACATCACCAATGCCTCCATTTTCATCTACATTCTCTAGAAGATTCGAGCAACCATTACACAACACATAGTATATACAATCACATATCCATCTAATAACTTCTCAACAGAAAATGAGATATAGAGAATAAAGAGATAGTTGAGTCAAATGAGACTAAAAACCTTGAAGAAGAAAATCATCCATTGAATGCAAGTGGTGATTAGACTTTAGTGAACAGAATTGTTGTGTACCTATTTATTCTTCAGCAAGGAGGATTTTGTTAGATACCTCTCATTAGAACTTTTCGGTGTCGAAAAATTTCTTCCACACTTACATTTTGTGATGAGTTTATGTTAACATTTTTGTTTTGAAAACGTAATTAAAAAATGTATAGATATAAAGGACAAACCTAGTTGTATTGATTTACCCAAGAAAAAACATACAGATATAAAGCACAACACACCTTTTTCTTGGGTAAATCAATACAACCAAGTTTGTGCCTTATATCTATATTTTTTTTTATTTTTCTTGGGTAATGTAGAAACAACACACCTCATTTGTGATCCGACGATCATTTGAAAACTTGAATCTAAAAACAGTGTTATTAATGACTTCTAAAAGCACACAATTAGACTCGAATTTTGAATCCAACAACGAGAAGTGCTTAAATGAAATAATCAATACAACCAGGTTACTTCTTCATCCCTTTTTGTGGTGTTTGATGATGCTTTACCCCCATTAATTATGGGATTGGGACTTAAAACAATTCTAAAAATAATTATTAATTAACAATCATGATATGTGTGCAGGGGGAGAGAGAGAGAGACAGAAAGGAAGGAGCACATAAAAAATGTTTAATTTATGTCAAAAATTTGTTGGTTGAGTCCACTAACTTAATATGTTAACACTATGATTTTAGGACGCCTTCAAACCAAGAAAACCTCTTAAGAGATCTTCATTATTCTAAAATCACCTCAGTTCATAGACACTCTAGTTGTCGTCATTTTGGAGAGTTATTATCATCTCTTTTAGAAATGCTTAATATACCATTTCATTACTTTTTACCTTGCTTTCTTCATCTTTAAATGCCCAGCCAACAAAATTTGATTCAGAGAATATAGAGGTGAGAGTTGTCTTGTAAAATGCCAGTGGGACCTATTTCACCCTTCTTCTTATCTATAACATCATCAACCAGAGGAAAACTATTGTTCTTTAAAAGTTTATTAACAAAAACAAACAACAATTTTAATTGATAAGACATAATATAATACTCCTTATATCTTATTTATAGGTTAATCACAATAGTAAATTTTCAACAAATGCTCGACAGATCTCATCATGTTTACCTCCTCTCTAAATATTGTTACATACGAACTACTGTTGAAATCCTTAATAGCAATTTATGTGGTTTTGGACATGACTGTCAAGTCATTTTTAAGTGAGAGAAAAAACCTAGGGGTGTAGGGAATAAAATGTAGAACCATATAGTCTCAATAACATAATTACTTCATTAGTCACCTTCTCAATACTTATCTATAGAGTTCTATTCTCTACATCAACAAGAAGTATACCAAAAAAGAGAGGCAAAATATAATAAACAGAAAGAAGATAAATGGAAACAAAAACGTAAAGGGAAAAAGGAAAAAAATTGATAAGGATTTTGCTTACAAATTGAGTCCTAAAGAAGATATGGGAAAAAGATGAAAGTGGGGGGTTAATATGAATAAGAACTTTAAGGGTGCATTTCTAGTCTACTTATGTCAAAAAATGAAAGAAAAAACACTAATAACCCCCAACTATTTAACAAATGGATTTTATGAATGAACAAGGATGTGCTAACCAGAGGATGAAACTCCAATATTAGTAAGGTGAGTCTCACACACTTGTTTGGAAGATGATGAGTAGTGAAGTTGTTTGGTGTTTGACATTACAGAACACCCTTAGGCTATATTTGGTAGGGCGATTAGTAATGGAATAGAATGTAATGTAATATCATTCCGTTATTTAGGATGAGAGTTTATAATTGAATATAATGGAATATGATGGAAGAGGAGGGTTTCACATTACATCCTATTCCATCTTAAACAGTAAAAATGATTTACCTCCGATTTTAGGAGTTTAGATTAGAATATAAAATGATAAATATGTACTACCTAATATACCCTCAATAATTTTTTATAATACCAAATATACCAATTGATCTATTAACATATGTTTTGTTCTATCAAGGGAAGAATAGTCATTCACTATTATTATACATACATTATATTCTATTATATTCATCTTCTAAACAATAATTCACTATATTACATTTTGAACCATTCCATCACTCTCAAACAACAATAGTCTAATATTACATTCATTTATATTTCATTCCATTATAAATCATTTAATTCCATTAAAAACCTTATGTCCAACAATACATAGCCTTAGGCTTCAAATATTACAAAGAAAGATAAGAAAAACAAAGGAATGCTTTTAGGTTATCAAAACGTTATTGTTCTTCTTGTTTTTCTACAAAAATATTTTTATGGAAAAATCTTTTTAGCTACAAAATTCAATTTCATAGCTGATAGTTAAGGAACCTGTGTTTTAGCTACAAAAAATCTTTCATAACAAAAGGTTTTAACAATGAAATAAGTTAATAGTTAAAAAATGTCATCAAATATTATTAGCTACGAAAACCTTTTCGTAGTTAAAAACATTTTGCTACAAAGTAGAGCTCATAGTAGAAAAACATTGCCAAATGTTTTTATCTACGAATATAAAATGTAGCCTAGTCTAAACGTAGCTAATAATGTTAAGTAACCTACAAAATGCTGGGAGTTAGAGGTAAAGTTAGTATATCGCTACAATTTTGAAATTTCGTATCCAAAGATTTAAATTCGTAGGAAAAAAAAAAAGCCAATTCAACAATTTGTTATAATAAGGGGGGATGTTGTATATCCTAAACTAAATTATGTTAGTATTCATTAAGTTTTTTATTTCCACGAGAAATTATTTCATTCTCTATAAGTGTTTCTAATTCATCAAAGGTCTCCACAAACTCCTTCCATGGCTAAACATCAATAAGGAGGTCAGCTCGATTGTATAGTTTAAGGAGTCAAAGGAAACAATATGCCTCAAAGTAGAGAAGTGATGGAGATCAGTTTGCACAAGCACCTATTTCTAACAATTCTTATGACCCTTTGTTAAAGAATTGGAGATCCAAGGACTAAGGTAAAGACCAAACAAATAAAGATAGCATTGTATGGATCAATTAGGAAGATGAAGATAAAGGAGGCTATTCAAGATGGATCATATCAAGATTGATCACTTTTCTATATATTTTCAAAGATGGAATATTCTTAATATAAGAAAAACAAGGCTCGGGGAAAATTAGAGAATGAGAGAACAAAATGTAATCGACAATGATGTCATTTTGCTATTAGGCGTTGGATTAAGGAGGTTTGAGAAACATAATCAAATTGGTGTTAATGTGTTACTTATAACCAACATTTAGATTCACCTTTATTTTACACTCATAAAGTTTCAAAAGCTAACCAAAACTGCTATGAAAGTTGGACCAACATCAGACTCGTGAATTATTTATTTAATTTTAGTAGGATTTGACTTTTCAAAGTTGTTTAGTTATTTTCAATTAGATTATTATAAGAGGGGAATGTTAGAACTTTAGTTTTTAAAGATATTATGTTTATTTAATATTTTCTTATTGATGTAATTCATTTACATGATTATTCTGAAAACAATTTGAGAACTTTCTTCAATTTAATGAGAATTTTCTCTTGGTTCTTTAATCAAGAATCCAATTTGATCTTATCAAGGCAACTTATGGCATAAAAAATCTCTATTACTTTGGTTTTACTAAGTTAGTTTGATTAGGTTCGAGTCTTTCCTTACTTGATTTGAAGATGATCCTTAGATTCTTTATGTTCAAGTTTTAGGTGGTTTTCAATCTGAGTTCATTATTCTTATATTTTTTTTGTCTACAATTCTTTTCAATTCAAAATTCACTTTGTGCAATCTTCTTCAATTAAAGTTATTTCCATTCATTTTTATATTGTATTTTAAAGTTATTCTGCGTCATATATATATAGAGAGAGGGAGAGATAGATAACAAAATTTTGAAAGAAAATAGAAGAAAGGAGAGAAGAAGATTTTCATAATTGAAAAGTGCTCATAAAAAACTTACATATCATATATTGTACAAACTATTTATAAAGTGTTCTACTGTATGATAAAGTATTTTAATCCTTTTCATGTTTTAAAAGAATTATTATTTTCATTTTATGTTTGCTATCTTCTTGTTGATTTCTTTGCCTTTGTTCTTTCTTAATGATTTTCTTAACTAAACTTATAAATTCTATTATTGCTTATTATTTTAATAAGAGCATTCATAAAGTTCTTCTTAAAAGACTTGTAAAGGGAAGTTAAGTGGTAAAAAGAAAGAGTTATGAAAATATCATTAAGAAAAGCCCAAATTAAGCGAAACATGAGTAATTAAATAACCTAATATTAAGTGTAAATATGTAAGGGAGTGTGGATTAAAATTAAATTATTTGTTACTAATGTTTCTTTGCAGTTTTAAATATAAGTAGTGGTGTAGATAATATAAAAAACAATCTCAAGTTGTTTATGAATGTTATATAAGGCCAATTCAATGTTCTAAATATGAGGTTGGATAAACAAAAGTCCTCATCCAAAACTAAATCAAGGAAGGGGAAGAAGAGGATTTTGATTATGATGAGACTAGTTATAAAAAGGTAAAAGTGTTGTTTCACAATAAGATGACAATTTAGATAGTATTACGATGAAATTCCAACCTTTCAAGAGAAGATTGTTCCTAAGCTATGTTTGAAGTACAAGAGAAAGGTAACATGTGTTTAATTTTCATAATCACTATAAGTTAAAGAAGGTTAAATTACTAGAAGTTGAGTTCATATTTTATGCTAGTTCTTGTGGAATTAGTTTATGATTAATAGGTGTAAGAATGGTAAAAAAACCATTTGGCATAGGAAGAGTTGAAGGCAGGATGCGTAGGAGGTTCATAGCTAACATTATTATGGGGACTTATATAGATAGTTACAAAGGTTAATGTAAGGTTCTATGAAAATAGATTATTATTACAAGGAGATAGAGATACATGACTAGAGATAATATAGAGGAGGACCGTAAGGCAACTATAGCTAGATTCATTGGTGGTTTGAATACATAGATAGTTGACGAGGTGGAATTGCAGCATTATATAGAGATGAAGGATTTTTTTGTATAAATTTATTAATATAAAAAGGCAATTAAAGTTTAAGGGTGCTTCCAAATATGGTTCTACTTCTAACTCTTTATGGAGTTCAAATTGGAAGGACAACAAAAATGCCTCAAAACTTAAAGTTGTAAAGGCAAAGTATTTAGTTGACGTATTTAACATAAAATTGAAGCAAATTTACCTTTTAAAGCCACGTAATACTAAGTGTTTTAAGTGCCAAGGATTTGGTCGTATTACTTCTTAATACCCAGATAAAAGAACTATAGTTGTTTTAAATAATGGTGACATAAAGAGTGTTATTTCAAATGATGACGAGATGCCAGCAGTGGAATATTATAGCAATTTTGACATCGAGGGACTCATGTGTGGAGATGTGATAGTTATTAGATATGCTTTTAGTATACAACTTAAGAAAGATGGCAATAGGGACCAACATGAGCATATCTTTCATACTAAATGATGTCATATAAATAACAAGGTATTTAACACGATTATTAATAGTGATATTTGTGCAAAAGTTGTAGTATTTTATTAGTTGAAAGGTTAAATTTGGCTATCTTAAAGTATCATAAACTATATAAGCTGCAATTGATGACTGGAAAAAGAGGTTCTTCACGATGTGGCCCCAATGCTTAATGTTCATATACTCTTAAGGCATCTGTGGCAATTTGATAGAAAGGTTGCTCATGATAGGTACTAGTTTAAATAATCTTTTATAATAAATAACTTAAATATTATATTAATACCTCTCAAACTATAGGATGCAAATGAGGATCATATTAGGATAGCTAAAGAGTGTAAGATGAGAGAAAAAAAAAACTAGCACTGAAAAGAGGGATTAAAAAAGGTGAGTATGTGCAAAAAAATATGTGAAAAAAACATGGTAGAGTGTCATAAAAATAAAAATTCAAAGTATGAAGGATAAAATAAAGAGAAAAGTAAGAGAGTGTTTTGCTAGAAGCAGTAAGATTAAGTGCTATGTTAGCAAAATATCATTTACTTATACTTTCTGTACAAGGTGAGTCTTAGTTTACGTTTGGTTCTCTTGATTTTGGTGCCAAAGAACGATAAAAACATGGCACATATGTGTTGATTGTTGAGTGAACAATAACATCACTATAAATTATAAACATCATATCCCTAAGTTAGATAATATGCTTGATAAATTGTAAGGTTCATATATGTTTTCTAAAATTAATTAAAAGAATGGTTATTTTGAAAATGGTAAGGAAATCATATTTGTTGTTGTTGATAGGTTTAATAAGATAATGTATATAATTGCATGTTTTAAAATTAGTGATGTAACACATATTGTTGATTTATTGTTTAAGGAAATAATAAATTTACAAAGATTAACCAGAATTATAGTGAGTGATTAAAATATTAAATTCTTAAGTTAACTTTAACATACTTTATTAGGATAAGTTAAGAATTAAACTCTTATTTTCTATAATTGTACATCCTTAAATTAATGGAAAAATTGAAGTAGTTAGTAAGACAACACTCTGTTATATGTCATTATTTAAAAGAACTTAAAATAATGGAAGACATATTTACCATTTGTTAAGTTAGCATACAATAGGTTGGTTCGTCCTACCACCTTTTATGCTTCTTTTAAAGTCGTGTATAACTTTAATCCTCTAACCTCTTTGGATATCTGACCTTTTCCTTCTAACGAATGTGCTAATTTGTATAGTAAGCATAAGGTAAATTTTAATAGGGACATTCATGTCAAGTCAATAAGAGGTAGAACTTGGAGATTAGGTTTAGGTTCATATGTATAAGGAGAGGATTATGCACAAAAGAAGTCTAAGTTGCAACCCAAAGGAGATAGACCTTTTCAAATGTTATAAACGATCAATGGCAATGCCTACAAACTAGATGTGCTAAGTAATTATGGCAACTTGAGTACTAATTTTAATGTTTCTAATTTTATCTTTATTTTAAATAGATGATTCAAGGACCAAACATTTTTAAAAAGGAAGGGAATGATGGAGGTTAGCTTGCATCATCACATATTCCAACTATTCTTATGATCTTTTCCAAGGAATTGGAGGTCTAATGGTTAAGACAAAGACTAAATGCATGAAAATAGCTTTGCAAAGATTAATTATGAAAATGCATGAAAATAGCTTTGCAAAGATTAATTATGAGGTTATTCAAGATGAAACTTGATCACTTTTCTACATGTTGTTAAAAATAAAATATGCTTAACATATGAAGAACAAGGCTTAAAGAAAATTAAAGAATGAAAAACAAAATATAACAGACGTTAGTGTTATTTTGATGTTGGATATTGGTCTTGCACTAGATTAAGGATGTTTGAGAAGCATAATCAAATCAGAATCAATGTTGACTGGCACGAGACTCATAAATATTTTACACTCATAAAGTTTCAGAAGCTAACAAACTTCGATGTAAAAGCTGAATTAATATCAAACTCATGAATTACTTATTTAGTTTTAATAGGATACATTACAAAAAAAGTGACATATAGTGACAGCTACTATTAGTGACACATAGAAAGATTGTTACTAAATGAAGGTTATAGCAATGGTTGAGGAGAGTGTCAATAGCAATAGGGACGACTACTGAAATTCATCCTTAAATTCAAGTTTATAGTGATGGATCACGGGTTCCATCCCTAATTTTGGGTGACTAGTGACAGTTTAGTAATAGGGACGTTAGTAGCAATAGGAAGGAACAAGATTATCTGTCATTGAATTCAAGTGACTAGAAACAGTAATTAATTTTGCAAATAACATTTGTATATGTATTTTCAAAATAATGACTATATATATAATTAATTAATAACTTAAAAATATAAATTAAAGTAATATATAAAAATTTAAGTTTAATTGTAGTTTTATTTTAAAAAAGGAATTATATGATATAAATTTTCTAATTTTGATAGAGATAATGTTTGTAGAATTAGTTAAATTCATATCAGTTTTAATCCTTTATCAGTAGAGGAAAATCCTTTAGGATCTTTACTTTTGAAACATAAAAGCACCAATAATTTTTTAAGTATAATTTTTAAATTATTTATGTAAGTTGTTAACAAGAACAGGTGTTGAAGTGGCCTCAATCATATGTAAACAAAGACAGGTGTTGAAAAGAAAGAAATGTTAAGCTATAAAGGGAAAAACGCATGTCCTCCATGCACATGTATATATTTCTCTTTTGTACTTTTATTAGATTGTTATTAAAAAATTAATATAATTTTTAGATTGGTATGATATTGTCTGAAATAATTGCCAGGTTGCCTAAATCGTCTCCCAATATGGTCAAGTGTCACGAAGAAGGGGAATTGAGATTGTAAGCTACAGTAAGGGAAATGGGAGATTTAATCCTCTACAATTTTGGGCAAATCAATACTGCAATCTATACGATTGTCGAGCCGAGAAAGTTTCAGGTGAAGTTGAAGTCATTTCTTGCCTTAGACTTTTGATTTATGACTTGTGAGCTTATTGTGGACTGTTGTATAACTCATGTAAGTTCTTTTATTAGAATATGATTAAAAGTTAAGTTAGAATGATCACATTGATTGTAGGTATAAAGTTACGATAATTAATTATTTAGACTAAGCACCTCTAATACCTTTTCTTTTTTAACGTTAGCAAGCATTTGTATCATTTTTTATTTCATGCTTTCATCTATGTTAGAAAGTGTAATACTAATTAGTTGTTATTTTTCAATTACACAACTTTGTGTTTATTTTGCTTGACTAGCCAATCACTTGGTTGACCATTTCGTTTTATTTGGATTCTAATACTTGCCTTGAAGATAAGTATTTTAATATTTATGATTAAGTTTTAAATTTATTATTTACAGATGAGCCAAATGATAGGAATTCAAGTGTGGTTGAAGGAATGAAGCTAAAAGATGTGATGACCTCAATTTTCATTATTTTTTTCCTTCCAAGAAGCATGTGTTCTTTTATTTAGGTTTTTATTCTTCTACAAACACCAGAACAAAATTTTTAGGCATTAAGTAATGGTTTATTTTTGAACACTATATTTGTGATATATGTAGTTTGGATCATATGTTTCCTTTTATGTTCAAAATTTTTTGTTATGGAAGACTAAATTAATTTGTTTATATTTTTAAAATTTCTATAATTTCAAATTTTATGATAAAATTTCTCACCAATATTGTTCACTAAATAGTTATCTAAAAGTGACAATTATTATCAAAAGATGTACCGTTGTAATATCATCTATACCAATTCATAAATTTGTGTTATAAAAGGTATAAAATAATAAATAAATTTGTCGTCATTTTATATAATTCACTAATTACCAATCAAAAAGACAATGTCCCAATATGTGGTCTTTTCTCACCGTGTATTGTGCATTTGTATGAACCGTTGGAAGAAGTATATAGTGACGGTTAAGAACATGTCACTCTTATTTGTTAAATAGCCCAACCTGAATTAATAACTAATGAAAAAATATTTGTTACTAAAGAATAATACTAACGTCTTATCTAAGCTTCCATGTAGCTATATATTACTTTTTATACCAACCATTTTCAAAATCGTCACTGTTCACAATAGGGACGGTACATATGTGACGGATAACCTAACCGGTGGTATAAGATGTAGTGACGGAAAAGTTGGTTATAGGAACAAATATTTATCATTTCTAAATGGCTTATTCCTTGTAGTAATACGGTTTTTCAAAGCTGTTTAGTATTTGTTTGTTTCTATTTATAATTTCAAATTCAGTTAAAAATGTTCTTGTTTGAGTTTCTAATTTTTATTTTTAGTTTTGATTTCTTCCTATTTTTATAAATTACGAAAACCATAAAAATTGGTGATTGAATATGATAAATATGTTGGGCCCCAAATTTTTTTTTCTAATTTATGTTATTAAGCATGAATTGTGTTCATTGTATGATTATGACTTAGTTTGATTAAACTGAGAGTGTTAGTGAAAAATTGAGATTAAGTTGAGTTTATTGTGTTTAAGTGAAAATGATAAGGGGTAAAAATATTTGAGGGCATTTTGGGAAGATTACTTGAGTTGGAGAGGTTCAGGCTTTGCATGGAGGGGTAAAATGGTATTTTCCCATCCCATTAGACCTAAGAGTAAAAATTAGAAGAAAGAAAGAAAAGAAAGGTGAAGAGAAAAGAGGGAGAGTGTCGTGGGTGAGGAAGAAGAGAAGAGTATTAGGGGCTTTCAATCCTAGAGGTTTTTTACGGATTTGAAGCACTTGTCTGGTAAGTTTAGTTGGTTTTAATCTTGTTATGGTTAGATTAAACCCTAGAATCGAGTTGAATATGTTAAAATCGGCTGTTGAAAGGTTTAGGGCAAAAATGGTTAGAATCCTTGGGTTGATGATTTTGTGACTGTTTTAAGGTGCTAATGGATTAGAAATGTAGTCTTGGACTTGAATCAAGGTTTAGATGTGTTGCATATGCTTAAGGGAATGATTGAAGTGGGAAAATGCTGGAAAAATCAGGTTCGGAGACATTCTCCAGACTCGCACGTCGCGTCGTGCTCATGAGCACGCCGCGATGTGCGAGGAATTTGTGCACGTCGCGGCGAGCAACGGGTCGTTCGTCGCGATCAGCAACGGATCGTTCGTCGGGATGAGCACAGGCCGTTCGTCCTGACGAGCGTGACCTTCTTCGCGGCGAGCCCCCAATTTCCAGCATAGGTGAATTTTGGTATTTTGGGCATATCTTTTGCTATAAAAGTCTAAATGAGGTGATTTCAGATTCGTTGTGAACTAGAGCCGTAGGGCTACAAGTTTTATGAAGAAAGGAAGTTTGGAATTTGCCTATAAGGTTCGGAAATTGGGTTGGAAGTCGAATGTAGACTTTTAGTGCTTTTATTTTTAATTTTCAAGCTTTTTTGAATATTTCTTTTGAATATTGTTTGAATGGAAACTTGGTTTGTTATAGGAAACCAAGTCAACCTGATCCAATCGCAAGAGGAAGGACAACAGTGAGTTGGATTCTTGAGCGATATTAGGTGAGTAATATCTTTATGGTTGTTGTGTGTATGGGCAAATTGCCTTACTTGCTTGCATGTGTGTGTGGTATATTGACAATGTATTGTAATTGCGATTTGTGTAATGCTTGAACAACATTATGGCATTTCTGTATGAATGAAAAGATGAAGAAGCATGATGATCATGAATAGTATGAAAGCTTTTGATACGGTCAATTGAGCATGAAACAAATGATTATGTGCTTTGTTTGGGTGAGAGCGGAACGTATCGTTAGTCACGCGTACGTTGACGTATAGCCTTCTCCCGGTTGCCCGCTTGAAGCCACTAGATCTTGAGAAATCGGACTCATATAGTTCACGGTATAAACTTCGATTTATCCGTATCGTTCCATGGAACTCTCGAGCCATTTGTTGTGCATACATTATTGATTTGTTGGGCATGACGCATGTTAATTGTTATATCGTGAAATCACATGACATTTTATTGTGATTATTGTAAATTGATAAGTGTTGACTTGTTTATGCTTGTATATACATATTTATGCTTGAATGTGTGGCTCGTTGCCAATGGCTATAAATGTATATATCACTGAGCTTTGCAGCTCACCATATTATCTCTCACTCCTCAGGTGTAGAACAAGCAGATCGTGATCCTTGCAAGGCATCGGAAACTCCAAGATAATTAGGAGCTTTTGTTTTAAGTTAGTATTTTTGGTTAGCCCTCCAAGCATATCATCATTGGGCATTCTCATGTATTTTTGGATTTAAACTTGATATATATATTGTGTTATTTTAAGAATGCTTGTTTAATTTTCTTCGATTTGTAATGGCATGAAGTTCCCTTGTTTATGGGTGTGTTTGATGTGTATGTATGAGAATGTATGTGTGTTGTATGATTTCGCATAGATGTTGGGGACGGGTCCAAAAGTTGAGGCGCTCGTCGCGGCGAGCAATCCGATGCTGTGGCTAGGCGTCCTTTTTCCCGCTGCTGTTTCGCACGCTTTCAATTCTTCCTTCGCGCGCCCTTACCCAGCGCCCCCAAGGGGCCACCTCGGAAATAGGGAATCGGGACCCAGGCCCAACAAAATAAGTAAGACTTCACTCTTTGAAATCATGAATTTGTCAAGTGTTATTCCTTCTAAACTAACATTACTAGAATAGATCCATGACAAATAAACAATACTCTAAATGGACAGAAATAATGTTATGAATATTATGTTGGGCTTAATTTTGATAAGGTATGGTATTTATATTGATTAATAACGAGAGAGAGATGAAATGAAAACATCCAGCCACGTTCTTGGTAACTGATAACCATCTTCAACAAGTAAAACAAGTCTCTGGAGACTGGAGTCTGGACAAAGCTAACCAAACATGGTGGGCACGTCTCCAAAGTCCTCCCTTTTACGCGAATTCCTACCTGCCTGCTGTTCTTCTTTTTAAGTGACGAGGGCGATGGGAGGCCCAGCTCGATGAAAGAGAGAGTAACTACCAAACCCAAGATGAGAACGCCTCGCAACTGGTTCAACAGAGTCAGGAGAAAATTCCTGAGAACATCTCACAAGAACATCGTCATCTTTCATTCAAATGCTCCTTGCTCGGGTCCACAAACATCAGCAGTAGCTAGTCATGTCACAGAAGAGATACTCAATTTCCAGGACTTAATCATATCATCACCTTCAAGGAAAGAGCTTACCGGAGAGGATGATGCTGCCATTAAAATCCAAGCAAATTTCAGGGGTCATCTTGTAATGCCATCCAAACTCTTGCCATTATCATATGAGAATAGGCTTCCTGCTTTATTGACAATTTCGAGTGTCCTTACAGGCAAGACGGGCATACAGAGCACTAAGAAGCCTGGTGAAGCTACAGGCGCTGGCCCGAGGTGCGTATGTCAGAAAGCAAGCTCGTGTAGCCCAGCATTGTATGCATGCATTAGTCAGGTTGCAGGTTCGTGTTCGAGCTAGGCAACTTCTACGCAGGTGCAGTGATGACTAATAGTTGTTGTATGAGTATCTCTCAACTGTTTGTACTCTTAATGTTTTCCAGAGGATGTATAACAAGGACCTTGTCTTGACCCATTTCCCAATTGTTGCTCGCTAATATGGACATAATAGATAGATCAATTACGAGTCAAAGACAAAAGCATTTCAAAGCTACCAAAACAGAGGCGCTGATTTGGATGTTTAGGGAATGAAGACAAGCTACATAGAAAAGCCTCAGCTTATATTAAAGGACAAAGAACAATGACAATGCTAAAACTCTGCTGAAACCAAGCACTGTACAATTGAAAACTATGTACTCCATGGACAGTGATTGACACGCGCAGGCATTATTAACATAGCAACGTTGTCTTTCAACTCAATGGTGACCTCTGATCAGTGTTGAGAAGAAGCCACCGGATGATTTATCCCTACAGCGATCTTCCCTCTCATCTGTAACCTGTATGAAGAAAATAGTTTAACATGTTTGACGAAATCAAATCTGCATGCAAAGCAATTTAGTACCTCCTTGGCCAAATGTTGAAGATTATCTAAAATTTCTGAGAAGCTAGGTCTTTGACTTGGATCTTGCCGCCAGCATCTCTCTAGCAGCTCTGCAACTTTTGGATGACTGTGCTTGGGGATTGTAGGACGTAATCCCTGCAGCAATTGCCATCAAATAAATTGGAAATCTGAAACAGAACAAAATGTAATTAAGGCTATAATATATACGTACCTTTTGCACAACACCTACTGCTGCTTGCAATGGGGTCAAGTATGAGTAAGGAAGCTGAGATAAGAGTAACACAAGTAGAACATAATGCTTAATAAAAATATATGCCATCATAAACTGTAACATCAGTCAATTCTAGGAATTGAAATAAACAATGGCATCTTAAGCTTGTTCCATCTTTTAAACTACCGCACTTACTTCTCCTGTTAGAAGCTCCCACAGCACAATTCCAAAGCTGAAGACATCTGCCTTCTGATCATATGGTTTGTGTTCAATCACCTGCACCAGGCAATGTCAGTAAGCAATAACTCCAAATATAATTAAAAATTTGTTAATTGTCTTTGTAAAATGATCCAAGGGTGAACTACAAACAAACTTAAGTAATCACCAAGCCATCACCCTTGTTGTGTAAAGTCATTCACAATTATATTTCACTGATGTCAACAACTGCTTTCATGTTTTTCCAAACAAGAAATAAGGAAGTTTGGATACAAGAAATGGCACACACCTCAGGAGCCATCCAGCGGTATGTTCCAGTTTCTGCTGTCATTACACCAGATTGAATCTGCACTCTAGCTACCCCAAAATCAGCAACTTTTACAACCTGTGCAGATGGTCTATCTTCAGGACAAATAATTCCAAGACAAATAGAGAATAGCCTTTCAATCCACATAGCAGAAACATTGACATTGAAACGGATGGATCTCTTTGTATTAAAGGGAGATTAAAGATTCTTAGGTTATTAAATCACAAAGTGTAGCATGAAATCTACACACATGAATCTTGCAACAACATGCCAACAAGGTATCAAGATAATTGGAATAATGAGATGAGATGGAAGTTCAAAAATAAAGAAAATTTCTGTCCACAAGTCACATAAGATGGAACAAGTGGATTGTTGAAGGCTCTTACTTCATTTTCATCCATAAGAAGATTGGCAGTTTTTAGGTCCCTGTGAATAATGTTGTTCTGGTGCAGATAATTCATACCCTTTGACAAGTCAATCGCCACTTTGATTAAAGAAGGAAGCTTAAACACACCCTTCTGTTTATGCAGAAACTCATATATGCTTCCTTTGGCCATGAATTCTGATAAAGCAGAAATATATAGCACACAACAAGTGGTCATGATAAAAAGGCCAGATAATACTAAATATCAAATACTATTCATAAATTTGAGAAACAGGAATAGTTAGTCTAATTTGGGTTCTGCACATATTAACAATCTAGATATTAGCAGAACATCGCACACAATGGATATATATAGTGGGAACAAGTGGATCTGATGGAAGAAAAAAGAATCCTTTGATGGCAAGAGTATGTAGTGCAATTTTAACAATTTTAGACACACAAGCACCCAGTACCATAGATGTTAGGTTGTTGAGGACGCACCAGTCACAATGCACAAGTGTGGGGGTCTGGTGCATGCACCTATGAATTGCACAACATTCTTGTGCCTAATCTTCCTGCAAAACAAAATGATTACTGAGAGGGAGAGACAAATAAAGCTAAGTATTCCCAAGTAAAAATTAAAGACAACACAATTCATTATCTGCAAAGTCTACAGAATGGAGCACCTATGGGAGGAATACACAATATGCCAACACATGATCATATACAAAGGGTGCAATGTGGGACCATCAATGATGACAAACTTTCCTAACTTACAGAGGCTAAAAATTGTACCAATGAAGTTGAACAAGGTGGGTAATTTTTAAATAAGGTACAGAAATTCCTTTTGATGATAATTAATAATAGTAGGAATATAATAGATCCTTCCAATGACTGATGCTGTTTTCTTCTCCTGTTTTGCAATTCATTCAGTCTAACATAAGATAAACACTGTACTTCAGGACGGAAACTGGAATGTCTTTTTAAGGACAAATAACAAACCGCATTATATAAACTTCTTGTGAAAACTCTCTAAGCATTTCAGCACTGACTCGCTCAGGCTTGAAGACTTTGACAGCCACTTCCTGACTACAGTATGTACCTTTGTACCTGAAGTCATTGAATAAATGTCAACAAAGAACTTGCAGGATATAGAAGGAAATTGGAAGAGTAACTTACAGATCACCATAAGAACTTGCAGGATATAGAAAGAAATTGGAAGAGTAACTTACAGATCACCATAAGATCCAGATGCGACTTTGTTTCCAATTTCTAGCTGATTGGGGTCAATTTCCCAGACATCAGTTCCATCAGTTGGTATCTGAATGCACTCAGGAAAGGATTCAATTCCAGGTTTTTCAGGCTTGCATACAGCAGAAACAGAAGGCTGTTTTGTGTAATATTGCTGCTGTGAAGCATTCTAAAGTTAAAAGCATAACTGACAGCATGTTTCTATCATGTTAATTCAGAAAGTAACATAAAAATTAGTAGATATACCAATACAGTGATCTTACTTATCAAATACGCAGATAATACCACATACAATCAATTAGCACTTATAAGTCCAATAATATAATCAAAGCATTCATCATACTTCAACTTCCAAAATTCTCAAGCAGTTAAGAGGATAGTCTGTGTAGGATTTAAAATCACAATATCATAAGCCATCAGTCTTTGCACCTCTCAGTATCAGGTTAACTTTTCCAGAAGAACCAAAAGTTACGATTTATGTGATTTCAGCTGAACATCAAAAGAATTCATTGACCATTGAGGATTAGGATGAGCAATATCTTCTTGAAAAGTAAAATATTTTGTTCGGTAGTAACTTAAAGTCCTTTGGACAAGCAGCAGAGTGACTGAAACTACAACTACAATAAAAGAAAGAAAGAAAAAAAAGCAGAAGTTTCTACAAGAAGGATTAAATAACAAGAACAAATCCACATAGTTATTCAACCGAAGCTCAACATGACAATGTTTCAAGGAAAACATAGCACAGGATGTTTAAGATAGGCATTTCAAAAAAGACAAAATCAAGAAAAGACTGCACTGAGAAATAACCTTCGCCTTCAAGATTTCCTTTTCCACAGCATTTCTAAGCTCCTCTGTCTCCTGAATTTTTCCCATAACAAATGTGTCAAGCTTATGGCAACATGAAATATAAGTTTCACCAAGGCAATTATCTGAGGAAAGTGGACATAGGAAGTACTTAAGCATGTTGCATGTGCAAAAGCATTGGGTGGAAAAACATCAAAAGAATCCTCAAAAATCTATTCAACTATTTGAAGGCCCCCATGTTCCTGCTATTAATTAGCTCAAAGTATTGAACGTAGACTTTCTCTATTCCATTTGCTAAATTGATGTGACAGGATAAGTATTATCCAAATTATTTTCAGCCAGTCAACGAAAACTTCAATCAAATGATACCAGACCGAGTATTTTAATCATGTACCTCATGGGGCCAACCATCAACAACAAATACGTCTAGGGAATAACCATCAACTGTGGAAAAAGCATGGGCTTCTTGAATATTCAACCCAATTTCCGCAAGCAGGGAAGTCAACTGGAAAAGTTTTAAAAGTTTTTAGCCTATAATATGTTACACAGTGCAAGAAATAGATATAGAAATATTTCATAGCAAAGGAATGAGTATATGTACCTGACTAAGAAGCTTTGGCCTGTCAACCGTTGAAAAGGTGATCTCATGCATAGGCCTATATAATTCCATTATAAAATTACATGAGTAAAGGCACTGAAGGAATGAAAGAGAACAGCAGGCAGGAAGATTGCCTTCACCACAGGACATTAGGCTTCTCCAATCCCGAATACAAAAGCCCTCATGAAAGCAATAGATAATTCTCAACAGGGAAAACACACAGAGAAACATTTCCCAGAACTTTCAGCACAAAATCATTCAAAAATAGGATTTATTTGATGCATCTTGAGCTTACAATGTTACAAAAAGAAATTACATTTTCTAAGGTAACAGAAAGTAGAATAGACATACTTTCCCCTGTTTACAAACCAAAAAAAGAAGAAGAAGAAGAAGAATAAAAAAAAAGCAAGCATATCTTACAAAATTTTTCCAAATTTAAAAAGCTAAAGCCCAAGCAAACTAGATGGCAATCAAAGGGTAAAGTTGTCAAATACTTACGGAGTAATTATTGGATATGCGATTAATGTGCCATTTTCATCTGTAGTATGATATCTATGGGATTGAAATGCAAGTGCCTCAAGATTAGGCGATGACCCAAATGTAGGTGGTGCATGGATACTGCAGAAGATGTACGGAAACAAAAGCATGCAGTCAGACAGAATATGTAGAGAAAGGATAACATTACCTAATAGCACATATAACATTGCTTAATGCCGAATTCAAGTGCATAACACCAATTAATAAGAAAGTCTTTTAACAAGTTACCCCTGTTTGCTTGTAAAATAAGAACTCTGTGCATCTTCTTTCATTGAATCATCTGAACAGAGAGAATCTGTGGACTTTCCATTTGAGACAGGATAAACCTGCACAGAAAAACTATAAAGTAAATGATGTGCTGGATACCATATATCTTTCAGAATAATGATTTACCTGTAATTAATCACTAAATGTACAATAGAATGAGAATTTTGAAAGAGATATCTCTTAGGCTAGATATACTTAGCTTGGTAGCAACCTAGGATAAAAAGAAGGTTGAAATGATAAACGGATTACAAGTAAAAGAACAAATTGGTCACACTTGACCGAAATGCTGGTAACGATAACCACATTTTGTGAAAGCTCAGCAACGAAGATTGTTAATCAGGGGCTGCAAAGACATGCAAGCTTATGAGAAAAGGGGGGAGACAGAAAGTGGAGACATTGAAGTGTAATTTTGATTCAAACTGAAATAAAATTTAAACGAGTTTAGAGATCACAATCCAAAGTTAAAGCAACATCCCCGAAAACATTTCATCAGGAAAACCAGCCACGGTGAACGCTGAAGCCTACAACTACTTGATCTACATATGTTCACCTGCACAAGACGAACTTCGAATGCTGGTTGATTAGCAGGATCTTCTGCAAACTCAAGGAGTCTCTTGTGCGTAAGCACATCTTCTGCCCTCTCCACATTCACATCCAACGCATACCTACAACAAGAAGAGATCCCATTAGAAGGCATAGGAGCAAGCAAATTCAAGCTCTAAGCATAAAAATCGCCATGAAGTTACAACTTAAAATCAGTAAACTCCAAACAGTAAGCCAATTCATTAAGATGACACTCCAATCAACATCGCTTTAGACAAATCACCTACAAACCAGACAATGGAAAAATCTTCAAAAGAGGACATGAACGTCAGGAGCATACACCTCAACTCCTCAGAACATTCAATTCCTGTTTGCAGTGTTCAAATGAACAGTGAATTTTAGATTAACAGGACAAATCGATCCACAAAATGAAAACTTTTAAAAAAGTGAACCTTGAAATCACATAACAGGCCTATTCAAAACGGTAGGATTATTAGCTGTACGATTCCAACCAATATTCTGCCAACTAAAGTTCTTCTTTCTCTTAGCGTCCAAACAAACCAAATAAAACAAAAACAACAACGAAAGAGCCAAGAGATAGAGAGAGAAGAGAAATCAAGAGCAAGATTAACCCAATACCGAGCAGGAAGGCGATTAAAATGGAGCCAAAGTTGATCATCAAAACCAGGAAGATTGGCCTCCTCAAAATTAGACTCCTGAATTCGCCTAAGCACCTCATTGAACACCTCGAGTTTTTGCCTCTGATGACGAGGATTCGTCTGCGAGAAAGAGTCCACCGCTCTACTTCCACAGCTCTCCACGTCCTCTTCTATCGCCATTTCTTTACTCAGACAAGGATCACAAGCGTAAAGGCAGGAGATTCAGCACCGGAGGATCGACGATCACAACAGTTGCCAGACAGCGATTCAAGGATAGCGACAAACCAAAAGGAACTGAGAGAAAGAGAGCGAGAGAGAGTGGGGATTTTAGATGCTTGGTTTAGTTTTTAGTTATTTTCTGCCTTTCTAATCTAGTATCCACGTCAGCTGTGGGGTCCATATACTGCTTTTTTGTACATTTATTTTTCATCATTATTCTTATATTTTATAAATATAATTTGGATTAAAAATATTATTAAATAAAATTAAAAATAGTTTTAAAATATTATAAGGTTTAAATTATTTTTAAAAAATAAGTATATCTAAATGCCTTCCTTTCATTTGTTTCAATTGGAGCTGTCGTCCTGATAGAACCGCAATAAGCCGGGTCCATAATAGTGACTAATCAAAATCATTAGAAAATTAGAAGGTGGATTAGATGATAATGAAGGGTTTTAGTAATGAGGATGCCTAATTATATAATATCACTGGTCCAATTTTATATTATCATTACCAAAGAAGAATGTGATATGATTATAAGAAGAACATTTGTAATTAAGTATTACATATAATGCATAGTCTAAAATTCTAACAATTTCCCATTTATACTACATAACCATGTGCTCGCACAATAAAACCACCATCATATACAAAACCTCTACTCTTTTTTTTTCCAAATTAGGAGATTGTATAGAATGACTGGTCAATTACAATCCCTATAGCTAATCATTATATGCACAAAAATGAAAATATGCCATCTAAACAGATTATGTTCATTAGTTACACTAACACAAGAACCAAAGAGGTAGTCATTGTCATTTTTGCAACTAAACCTATAATGATTTCATGCATCAACTTAACTAATTGACATATATCAAGTGTGGACGTGTAGCATGGAAAATACATGTTTATACATGCCTATTTTCAACTGGTCCAACCTTGACCAAATGAGAATAGATTTCACATTAATCTATAATAAAAATAAAAATAAAATGAATATTAATGTCAGGACATCAAGTATGGTATCAAGTATAAAGAATATAACATGAAATCCCACTAAATCAAATGGTATAAAATGTAATAACACCCATATGAGTAACATGCTCATGAAAGGCCTTGGGGTCAATGCTTTAGTGAGTAGATTTGCAATCATGAAGTTTGTTCCTATAAGTTCAATACTAGCAAAACCACTATGAAATCTTTCTTTCAATATAAGGAACTTAATATCTATATGATTAGATTTAGGTGAGCTTATGTTGCTATTTGAATAAAAAAAATTGCTTGATTGTCACAATATAACTTGAGTGGCCTTTCAATACTATTTACTACCTGCAATCCTATAATAAAATTATGCAGCCATATAGCATGATTGGATGTCTCATAACATACAACAAATTTAGCCTTCAAATTGGAAGATACAATGCATGTTTGGTTGGTACTCTTTCAAGAAATTTCACCTTTGATAACAAATATATAATTCGAAGTCGATTTACAACTATTTTGGAATCAACAAAGTTGAAATTAAAAAACCCAATGATCTTAGATTTGTTTAACCTCCTACATATGAGTTTATAATCCTTCATGTTTTGTAAATATCTACATAGTTTTTTGACTACTAGTTGATATTCTCTTCTCATATTGCTTTGGTATCTGCCAAGCATTCCAATAACATACTTGAGGTTAAGACAAATGCAGACATGTACATACATCAAACTTCCTACCACTGACGTATAAAGGATATTTTGTATAAACTTGGGTTCTATTTCATTATCTGAACAATGGTTTAGACTAAATTTATCTCTTTTAGACATAAGGTTATCATGAGGTGTATAATTTTGCATGATAAATTAATGCAATACCTTTTCAATGTAACCATTTACTAAATTCCACGTGAATGATTACAGTGAATCTAGATCCCTAATACATAGGACACTTAACTAAGATCTTTCTAATACCATTGACAAGGAGCTTTCTTGAGCCCATTCATTGGTTCTTAAGTTTACAAACCAATTGGTTAGTTTCCACATAAGCCAACCCCTCTGATTGTTTCATATAAATTGTTTACTCAATGTCTGTAACATCCTACTCCGGCGTGACCCAAACCCGACATCATTGGTGATATCCGAGTCCGTATCTCGTGAGGGTGGCGTGCTATATCAGTCAGTCGAAACTTAGTATCAATATTTTTTTTTCAGTACCCTCATGTGCACAGTATACAATTTTGAGCCCAAATGTAAAAGGAAGCATTTTCAGTTATTACAAACAGTCAACAACAATTTACAATAGCCATGTAATGACATAACTAACATTGGGCCCACGATAAACACAGAGCATTTTGAAATACAATTCTATGGGACACTAATGCAGACGCGAACTGATCCCGACCTCTATCTATCCTTTGCGTACGGTAGACATACTCCCGTGTCAAACGGGGTACTCTTCAAGACCTAAAAAATATATGCAAATTTTGGGTGAGTTTTGCGAACTCAATGAGGAACCATCATCGATGGTTCGCCCAATTCATGCAGCACACAAGCAATTTACAGTCATAGCACAGTCAGAAATGTTAGAGTAATGCCCTAAAGGCAATCCCCTTTAGCGCATTTTGTTCATAGTCATGTACAGACTTTATAAATAAATAAAGAAAGGCAT
>JANIHY010000210.1:16990543-17005185 GCA_027479065.1 Erythroxylum brevipes | reverse complement strand
AAAAACAAATCAAGAAATTCTAATTTATATTAAAACATTATTAACAAAATTTACCAAAATTATTTTAAATAAATTAACTTTTGGTAAAATTATATTTAATAAATACTTTACAATCCGCGACGTTTGTTGAATCAGACGTCCCAGAATATCTATTTTCTGCGACGTCTTCCAAACGTCGTTAAAACACAAACAATCCTTGACGTTATCTCCAAACGTCTTGAAATATACACCTCTTTCTTGACGTCTGTATGAACGTCGCAGAATAGTTAAGCATTCTACGACGTCTTCTATTAGACGTCGTAGAAACCTATTAACTACACCACTATCTACGACGTCTATTGTGACGTTTTAGTAGACGTCGTAGAAGGTTTACTGCGACGTTTTATTGGCTTCTACGACGTTTAAAAGACAACGTCAAATGTCTCTTTTTGTTGTAGTGTCTCTAGATGACATATGAGAGGGGATGAATTATGTGTGTTCACTTTTTTTCCCTATTTGTAAACTGATGAATGAATACCTATTATAAAAATAATAATGAAAAAATCTTATATAATCACAAAGCAATCCTAATAATAATTAAAAACAGAAGGTAAAGAAAGATAAAAATTAATTTATATAGCTCAACCAAAAATATCTTGTCCTATGGGCACTCCCTAAGTTTCACTTGAAAATTCACTATCATCCTTTTTTAATGGTTGAAGAATAACTATCCATATAATATCTTCTTTGTCATAAGTGAAGATGAATCTTTACAATTGTCTTGCTTTACCATATATGAAAAGTGACCATTTCCAAATCTTGTTATAGTCCAGTAGGAACCTATCAAAAGTAACCGCTAAGAAATTTTATAAATTTCAACAATTATATAACTTAAAAACTCATTCTCTTACTTATATCAATGAACAAAGGTTCAGTATGTGTTATGTAATGCATACTTAACTCTCTAGCCTCTTAATGCTCCTAGAAACTCTATAATATGTCTACTAGTCATCTTATAACTTTTATATGGCCTATTTATCCATTCGAATCTATTTTCAAATGTATTTCCATTTTTATCTATGTATAGAATTGAAATAGTTATTAAGATAGGATTTATGAATGCTGAGGATTGTCTAAACTCACATTTGGATTTTTTTATCTTTGATTCAATAAAAATCTGATTGTTTATGTGAATTGGATTTATAGTGATTGATTTCTGCATTTTTATAAATCGGTTATAGATTGAGAGGTTGAACCGATGAAAAATAATTAAATTAGGCTAACGAGAGTTAGGTAATTTAATAAGAATGAGCAATCAATCAAATTGGTAATTGTATGACAAGAAATCTCACATAAGTTCCATGGTCTAGTGGAAAACTTCATATCTAATTAGGTTTAAATAAATTGTGAATTGAGAAATTGCAATTTTTCACAATCTGATTAGGGTTTCCAATTTAAGGCTTTTGGTTATAACTCGAGAGAGAGTAACCAACCCTAGGATAGTTCAAGACCAATAATCCGACATGTCATAATTAATTAAGTTAGTGTTAAAGATAGGTAAAAAAATTTCCTTTCTCTCAGTTGGTAGTTCCTTAGGTTGATTATTGCTGTGTGCATTTCAATTTGCTGATTTGTTAATATTTCATGATTTATTCTTAAGTTGAATTGGTTGATTGAATCAATTGATTGAATTGCATTATTGTTTTATCTTATTTACAATTGAATTTCTATAATTTGTTTCGACCTTAGAGTTTAGGATTAGATTAACCCTCCTTATGAGATTGACACCTCAGATTCTATGTGAACAACCTATACGCTTGCGGAATATTGAGGTTAAAATATTAAAACTACACATATCAAAAAATCATGAAAAAATAGAGAAAGAAATGTGGGGTATAAAGTAGAGACACAGCAAGACATTTAGAATAAGAAATGAGATATCTGAAGAGCTAGGTGCCAAGAAAAAATGGAAAGAACAATGATGAAGGATAGATATTATAGGAAGCAAGAAACTTTAGCGAACTACAATGAGGCACAGTATGGTTGGGGAAGTAACTATCCTTATTAGAATATGTACACTTCGGGGTGGTAGAACCACCTAAAATTTTATTAGTCCAACAATGTAAGCACTCACTTAAGACATCAAAACCTATTAATTCAGAGGATTCTGAATTAGACAAGATTTTGGATAAGCTTATATATATGGAAGATGGCCAAAATAGACTAGAAGAGCAAATTGGGCAAGTAACAAAAAATCATGCCTTGTCTATTCACAACCTAAAGACTTGAGTGAGACAGTTTTTCTGTGAATTTTATAAGAGAAGTGTGGAGGACTCTCTAAGTAATATAGGAATACATCAAAGAGAGTAACATGAGGATATTGCATCTAAGAATGGGGGAGAACCAAAAGGATCAATGAAAAACCAAACTGAACCACACCTTATTGAAGACAAAGAGATGAAGAAAAAGGATGAAGAAAAGATTGTCAACCCTCCCTATTATTTACCAGTTCTTGGTATACCACGTGTGAACATCGAAAAATATTTGGTAGATGTCCATGAAAAGAACCTTATCTTTCATATTAATGATGACCAAGTGACATTCAACATAAATGATGTATTAAAGAATCGAAAGGAGAGTAGCTTATTCAGGATAATTGATGTGTTCGAATCTTCTAAAGAACAAAAGGATGAAGACTAGATGACAACAAACATTAAGTTTGAAGAAGCTATGAAAGTCCCTATTCGTGAAGTAGAAGAAATAGAGGAGACAAAGGTGATTGAGGAAGAAAGAGAGCAACTCACTTTCTTATAGGACAAACTGTTGGATTCGATTGAAAATTCAAGGAGTTTCGTTATTTCCTATTTTATTGACAGTTTGTTAATGGAAAGGATGTTACTAAAATTAATTAGTTTTCTCAATTTTATCAATATTGTCCTTCTGGTCATTTTGTAATTTGTAGCTTACTTACAGGCTACAAAACTGATGTTGAACAAAAAGGGTGGAAGCAAGCTGCTCATAATTGATTCTGAATGAGTTTCAAATGATACGAGGTCAAGCTAATGACCATAAAATTAGCATGTTTGGTAGTTAGGTTTAAATTGTGGCGTAGTTAGATTTGTTTTAGTTAGGTTTAAATTGTGCCATAGTTAGATTTGTTTTAAATTTCAAAACTAAGTTCTTAATGATTTGGAGTGTTTTGGTGTGCTAACTCTTTTACTCTTTTTAAAGCAATCATAAGATAGGGAAACAAGCTCAGCATCAAGTGCATTTGGTTTTTGTCGTCGACACATTACTACCTCAGTCACCATAATGGTTTCGTGTTCTAACCCTTTCTCTTTTCATTTTTATTAACATTTTCTTCTTTTTTCATATTTTATGTTTTATTCCCCCTTAGTGTGTTTGTGTACCCTTTCACATTAAGGACAGTGTGTTATTCAAGTAAGGAGAGGGTTGTGTGTTTTTACCTTGAGTGTGAATTTTGCATCTTGTATGATAGTTTGTTTAGGTTGCATAATGTGGATTGTGTGAATGCATCAATGGCTAGGACTTAACAAGATAGATTTAGCCTTAAACATAGTCTTTTAGCTTGCGAAAATTTGTTAGCTTGTGAAATTAGTGACCTAAGTTACTTGGGGATAAATATACTGGTTAATTAGGATACGATCTTAGTCCATTCACCCTAGGAATTTTCCATACTTATTTATTATTTTAGGCTAATCCAATAAGTGGAATTATTAGTACATTTTCATGAGAATGATTAGTTAAAGCAATAAGGTAGGCAAAATTTTGTGTGAAAAAAAAAGTTGTATAAATTTTAACTAAAACAACTATTCCGCTGTCCTTCAAGTTATGAATAGAGCTAGTAGTCAGTTGAGAATGTGATGTAGTTAAGTAACCAAATCGACACACATTACAAATATATACCTTTGTGTAAAAAGGCTATAATGACATTCCAACCAAGCAGCTTAATAACAACATGACTTAGTTGAGTAACCGAATGGACATTCATCACAAATGTTTGCCTCCGTGTAAAAGACCAGGTTCATGTCTTTAAATAGAAATCAACAAAAAGAATGTTTTTAAATAAAAACCTATCAAAATTGTTAGTAGCTTGATTTTTCATGAAAACCTACTGAGGAATATCTACACTTTTGTTTTGACTGAATGATTATCAATATATGTGTGCAAGTGATAGGGGTGAATAGACTCAACATTAAAATTATGATTTGTTGTATATTGAGTCCAAGGTGCTTAGACGTGGATTTCACATGTTAATAATTTAGAACAACTTGAATGATTGCGTTTAGAGTTGAATTATTTCATGAAGTCAAAGCCATTGCCTTATTTGTTGCATTGTGTGTTTTGTGCTTTGGGTTGTTTTTTGTTTTGTTTGCTTGAGGACAAGCAAACGTTTAAGTATGGGGATGTTGATAGGTGTGAAATGCGTCGTATGTTAGGGTATAGTTTGATATGTGTTTAGCCGTTTATTCAATTATTTAGTATGTGTTTAGGGTAGAATTGTGTTAGTTTGTGATTTATTTGTGTTTTAAGTTTTTATGGGTTACAACAATCCTTTGAGCTTAATTATGATATTTTTGAGGTACCTTGAAGTATTTGTTAGTGTTTCAAGGTTAACGTTGAAGAACGGAGAAGTTTTGGAGACATTCAGGTCGAAACAACGGTCCATGACTATGACACATTAGGCCACGATCGTGACAGAAGGCTTACTTGTAGGCCACAATCTTGGCCTGTGTCGGTCAGACATGCAGTCACTCCAAAACTTCATATTTCTGGAGATTTTTTGAACTTTTCAAACCCCACAAAAACCTTAGTTTAACTTTAAGCACAAAAGAACATAAATCGAACAAGTAGAACAGAAAAAAGGGAGCTTCTTGCATCAGCCACCATCACGAAGTCCTAGAGGGAGTTCATCAAGAGATTGAGAAAAAGACGAAGGAAGAGAGAAGTGGAGAAGAAGCCTATATGAAGTACTTCCCGGAACAAGAGGTTTCCCATCGTTGCTGCCTCCATCATCCATTCGAATCTATTTTCTAGTTTATTTCTATTTTTATTTATGTATAGAATTGGAATAGTTGTTGAGATAAGATTTATGAATGCTGAGGATTGTCTAAACTCACCTTCTGGTTAATTTTTATCATAGATTCAATAAAAATATGGTTATTTATGTGAATTGGATTCATTGTGATTGATTTATGCATTTTCATAAATCATTAATAGATTGAGAGGGTGAACCAATGAAAATAATTAAGATGGGCTAACAAGAGTTAGATAATTTAATAAGAACGAGAAATCAATCAAATTAGTAATTGTGTGACGAGAGATCTCACATAGGTTTTGGTATCTAGTGGAAAACTTTAGATCTAATTAGGATTTAAATAAATTGTGAATTGAGAAATTGCAATTTTCCATAATCTGATTAGGGTTTATAATTTAAAGTTTCTGGTTATAACTCGAGAGAGAGTGACCAACCCTAGGATAATCCATGACCAATAATCAAACATTTCATAATTAATTAGGTTAGTATTGAAGATACGTAAAAATTTCCCCTTTCTGTCAATTGGTAGTTCCTTAGATTAATGCTTGGTGTGTGCATTGCAATTCACTGATTTGTTAATATTTCGTGATGTATTCTTGAGTTGAATTGGTGATTGATTGAATTAGGTTATTGTTTTAGCTTAGTTACAGTTGAATTTCTATAATTTGTTTCGGTCTTAGAGTTTAGGATTAGATCAACCCTCCTCGTGAGATCGACACCTTAGATACTACGCAAACGACCCGTATCCTTGCAAAACATCGAGTTAAAATATTAAAACTACATATATCGGAAAACCACGATAAATGCTCTTAACAACTCTCTTGTATGCCTAACTTATGGTTTATTTATACTCAAATAACCTAAAATAACCAATAACAACAAAAACTAACCATTATAATGGCTAGTAACAATAGCATTGATTGACCATTCTACATATTGGTTAATTATTTTAGTACATTTATTGATAAGTGGTCAAAAGCCCAAGCTACATATTTTTAAAAGATAATTGTCAATTACATTGCCACACTAGTTGACCATTCTATCAAAAATTCTAACATGGGTTATCTAAATTACTATATTGGTTGACCAAACTTCCTAAAATAAGTTTTCAAAACTTCTCATGTTATTTTAAAGATTAAAATGCATTCATTTGACAAAAACTTGACTTAATAATTCAAAAGTTACCCAAATGTATTTTAAAGATAAGATGTTTTCTTTAAAAACAAAAATAAATTACCTCTTAATTATGAAAGGATTTATGAATTATACCATATAAACAAATTATTATGTAATTTTTTTGATAAATAATTATTATGTAATTATTAAGCCTCTAATTCACTTAAATGATGACTATGATAAAGTTAGAAAAAGGATACAATAATTTAATTTAAGTTTTGATGTACCTGAATCCTCTTTAGTCTTGATTCTTTACTTGAATTATATTTATGCTTCACTTTTCTCTTTTTCTTTACCAATTGACTGCTCAACTGACTAAATTAACTCCTTTGCTCAATTTACCCTTCTATTAATCTTAATCTTTTCACATATTTACTGACTAATATCATATCACCAAGAATAAAATACTAATAGTAACATATTATGGTACTACCAAAACTATGAGTTAGAACCTCACTTAGTCTAACAATGTTCTTATATTCATATAAACTTATATATTTATATCATTAGCATCCTTATTACTAAGAGAGAACTGCCTGATACCATATGATTCTCCGTCTTTTGGAAAGTGATTTATATTTTTTCTCCTCCGTCTTGCACCATCAATCAAAGAATGCTCTTGTTTGGTCATATGCCAATAATATCATTAGCGTCTTGTCTTAAATGTGTAACAATTATTGTAATAACCTATAATTAATTATAGTATAATCCACAATTCAGAATGGCTATTAATAATATTAACGTTCTGACGTTTCTGAATATTTGTTCAATTCATTTTCGTCAATTACGAAGAGAATCGAAGGGTTATCCAATAGAAAAATTCGTAGTTATATAGAACTAACTAAATTCACTTAAACTAGTATAATATGCCGAGTTTGTTGATATGAGGCAAAGTTTGCTTAAAATTTTCATTTTATACTGAATAAGTTGCTTTCAAAGAAGCTAAAAATAGCTAGATAACCATGTTTATTCTGTATAAAGTAACTTTAATCGAGTCATTAGAATCCAACTGGGCACGTATCAGACCACATAGGAATTATAAAACTGGAATTTTAGTAACTTGCACTTTTTTTTTTTTTCAATTTTTATAGAAGAATGCGAGTAGTCTGATTCTGAAGGGTAAAGGGCAGACAAATATTCTCACGTATCAGTTAAATTAGTCATTCTCGAATGAATCTTCAATCCAACCGTGGCCTCTACAGCTAGAAGAGTCACAAGATCCTGCTTTTGTACGATAACAACAATGTGGAGATTATTCCTATGCTCATCATCTTATCTTTTATATTTCAGGTCCTATCATGCTAGCACAAAATTTTCCAAGTTCTCTGCTTAATAGGAATTCCGTCTTCGGCCCCGAGTTCTCTGGTTTCTTTCTTTCCTCTTTCTGTTGCCCTATGAACTATAGCAGTCCAGACATTCTGCCATTAGGGCTAGCGCCAGACGAAGCCTCTCCAGAATGGCTCAACAAAGGAGACAATGCATGGCAACTCACAGCAACCACTCTGGTGTGTCTACAAAGCGTTCCAGGTCTTGTGACTCTCTATGGAAGCATGGTGAAGAAGAAATGGGCTGTCAACTCTGCCTTCATGGCTCTTTATGCCTTTGCAGCAGCTCTCATTTGCTGGGTATTATGGGCTCATCACATGTCCTTTGGCGCCAAGATTGGTCCCATCGTAGGGAAGCCAAATTTTGCCTTGTCCCAAAGGTTTCTCTTAGCTCCATCTAGGACTGGTCATGTGCCAATGGCTGACTATGTGTTCTACCAATTCGCTTTTGCTGCCATTACTGTCGTGTTGGTCGCAGGGTCAGTGCTTGGAAGAATGAACTTCTATGCTTGGATGCTCTTTGTTCCTTTATGGCTCACCTTCAGCTACTCTATTGGAGCATTTACTATCTGGGGAAATGGCTTTCTTGAAGAACACATTATTGATTATGCAGGTGGCTATGTGATCCATCTTTCTTCTGGTGTAGCTGGTTTCACTGCGGCTTACTGGGTAATTTGACATATTTGACTGTCCTTTGCAAGTTCTGGTAATAGCAGTAATTTATCTAATGATTTATCAAGGTTAATGGATGGTGGGTGATTGTGTGATGCTGTACTTAGGTAGGACCCAGGCAATCACATGATAGGCAGAATTTTCCACCAAACAACATAATTCACATGATAGGAGGAGCAGGGTTTTTGTGGTTGGGTTGGACAGGGTTCAATGGAGGATCTCCATTTGCTTCAGCTTTGGTTGCATCACAAGCCATTCTCAACACACATCTCTGCACCGCCACCAGTCTCCTGGGTTGGGTTTCGCTAGACATGATAGTGTACAAGAAAAGCTCCGTGATCGGTGCCATTCAGGGAATGATCACCGGCCTTGTCTGTATCACTCCTGGTGCAGGTGACATCTTTTTTCTTATATCAATTACTTTAGTGTTCATCGAATTCCTGGTCATCGTAAGGAAAGACACATTTTCTAGTTTCCTGTAGGAATACAAAATAATACGTTTTTGTCGGACTGCGACTTTGGAGAGCATCAGGTAGGCTGTTGAGAAATTAAGGACTCCGTAGGATAATGACGGTTTGTTCCACATATAGTAATAACCATATAGGGCACTTATTCAAATTAACAAAACAGTCCATGAAGCACTGGAAACCAGGATCGGAGAATACCGCGCGGCTATGAAAATCCAAATAGAACCGGAACAAAAACTAAAGAACTCTATAGCAATAATCTAATGTACAAAAGATTACAGAACTTTAGCAGTAAGTGACAAATTCCTGTTACTAGTCTTAGTTCAGATGGCATGCACTCATGTATATACATGGCAGGTGTAGTGGAGGCATGGGCTGCAATATTGATGGGAGCCATGTCTGGGATGGTGACATGGTACACCATGATGGTACTGCACAAGAGGTCAGCTCTCTTCCAAAGAATAGACGACACATTAGCAGTGTTCCACACGCACGCGGTGGCCGGAGTGTTAGGAGGATTTCTATCCGGCCTATTGGCCAAACCCTCATTACTACGCCTAATGTATCCAAATTCAACCTATGGGACAGGTTTAATTTACAGCTTGTCCAGTGGACGACAGAACGATGGCCTTAAGCAAATGGCGTTTCAGCTAATTGGGGCAGCTTTTATCACTGCCTGGAACGTGGTTGTGACAAGCTTAATCTGTATACTAATCAGCCACGTTGTTGATCTTAGGATGGACGATGAAGACCTCGATGTTGGAGATGACGCCGTGCACGGTGAAGAAGCCTATGCGCTATGGGGTGATGGTGAAAGGATGCCAAAACCTCGTAGCTTGCAGGTGCCTAAGCGTTTTCCTTCTTTGTGTCGACGACATTAAGTTCATACCTAGTCCGAACAGAATTCTGGTTGGTCGCCACCAATAAAGCTCAGAGCTTCTACACCGTGTCAGGATCACAGGCGATTGTAGTAAAACTCATCGGGGTGTTGTCCGATTTTCATTGTACAATTGCTGTTTCCATGCAGCAAGTTTTATGTTAGACAGGAAATTTAATTTGTCATGATTTCCAAGTAATAGAAGTATTGTTACTGTAAAAAATCACTGGATGCCCAATTGTTCAAATTGGCTAAGCCCTGGCTCAAATCTCCCGTGACAAGCAAAAACAATGCCACGCATTGTATCAATGAGCAACCATTTTTGTAGCTTAGTCGTTTGGGCTTAAATTCAAGAGTTTCAGGTTAAGAGTTTAGAGGTAGAAGTGGACACTACTCAAATCTTATCCTTTTATTCTTAGTCTTTTGTCCGCGTTGAGGATGGGGTTTGGGACAATCAAGTGGTTGGTATTATAAACAAAACTCAAAATAAATTTCAAATCAGGTATAAACACACTAGCAGAACCGTAGTAAACTCATTCATTTCCTAACAGATGGAAGGACATACCCAATGCCACGACATTACACTAAGGCCTCTTAAAATACAACAGAACAACTTTTCATGATACCTTGTCATTCATGAACTTCAAGTTCATATTTGGAGAACTTTAAGCTACAACATCCACTAAATATGTTTTAGTGCAAGCATCTCTTCCGTAATTGCGACATGCCTTTTTAAGAAGAATAAGCAGCAGCAAACATCATGTTGAAGCAAGTCGTAATTCTTCACATCCATCTTTAGTCCAGACAGAGAGAACAGAAAGGAAAACGGGCAGCAGGGGAAGAAGGGATATATAGTTTATATACATCATAGCTCAAAAGATTTGGTGGATAGAAAGATATGAGAATTTCACAGCAACAAAAAAAAAATATAGAACTTGCAGCAGTCTTTCCTGGAAAACATCATTTATATACTTTGGAATATTTCATGAATTACATATCATTGCAGCCACAACACAGGTAAATCCTCACAATTGTGAATTTCCCTTTCAAATAGAGTTAATCATGATATACACAATAGATACATCATTTCTATATTCAAGCTATACATACTATTTCTTTGAAATTATTCGATCATGCATAAGCTTCTTGAAAATGCTGATCAAAATCCTACGCCAAAGCATCACAAGGCCTCAAGGAATCTTTTTTAAGTAAATTCATCCTATTACATTTTACATTAAATTACATTTGGACGAAGGATAAAGATGCTATACACAGACGAGCCATAAACTCTACACCAGTAGATGTTTTAAATCAGATCCTGCAAAAGGAAGATAATTATGTGTACGAGCAGTAGTTACAAATTCATCACCAAACATTCCAAGTTAACTAACCTCGGAAATCATTAGTGGTCATGTCTTGACTTGCGAAGTTCCATTATTTTATTTCTCCACATAGCTGCCCATATTGAAAATCACACAATGATCTACCATCCAAGGTAACAAATGCGACCAAAAACGAAATGCAAATATGTATACTTTGATTATTGCTTAAGCGAGAAAAAAAGAAGAAGAAGAAGAAACAGATTCATAATGTTCTACTAAATTACCTGCATCACTGTATCTTTCCTCTTGAACAGCTAAGTTCATATTCCGCACAAGGTCAATTTCCTGAGCTAGCAAATCTGGGCCGCCAGCAGCACTGGAGAGAAATGATCCCATGCCATGGTCACAAGGAAACAGATAGAGCCCATAATGGGAATTGAAACAAGCAAGCATGCTAATACCTATCAAGCAATACATCATAAGCAGGTTTTGAACCACCCGCTCTTCCCATCCCATAACCAATTCTGATAGCATCCGAGATTACAATTTGTTTGTTAATATAAATTGGAGCCTGCATGAAAAAGTAATTAACCAAAATTAACTACTACTCAAGAGATGTATGCATCTTGAAACCAGTGAATATTTCGATAACAAACAGAAAAGATCCTAAGATACAACTATAAAGATGACATGGAGAGAAAGAGGTAGGGCTGCTAAAGTAGAAAAAAACCCATCTAGCAAGCTGATTTATTTATTATCAACCTTTTAATGAGCAATAGATCGGAATAGTATTCAAGTCATAGGAATCTTGAAACCCCAGAATTCTTTTGTGAAGCAATGCAAAGATATGATTGGTAATCTCAACTGCATAGTTTTTGACATGAAGGTCTATCACAATTTATAAGGCAAAAATAAAGCACAAAATATCATTTGAACTTTTAGAAAAGAAAAAAAAAGCAGCATTTGTACTAGTGTAACTAAGTGATTATAATTACCTTGCATCTATTTGCAACATTTATAGCATCAGAGGGTCTTGCATCCACACTGAGAATATCAATGTCTCCTGGCTGTAAATGAGATTAGTTTAAATTTAGTAAAATTCCGCGAAAATTTTGAACTAGATGGGTCTTGACTTTCTGCTCACCCGGCTAAAATATAATGTTGCAAAGTAAGTGTTGATCACTTTTTTGGTAATTCTCATCATTTTTATCTGAAACCAAATAGGAAATTCTTGTCATTTTCATCTGAAAAAAAATGCGGAAAACAAGCAGCAGCTTAGTAAAGCTGAATACTCCAAGATACCTTACTCTAGTGCACAATAAAACTGAATTTGAATTATAACAGTAGAAAGTTTCCAGATGTTGAACACTTGGAAGTTATCTGAGTTCTAAAAATTTGGCCATCAGCCAGGTACAAGTATACATCACAAAATCCAACACCATAAGCCCATGTAATATATAGAGAAGTCATAGAAGCACAATAAAGTAGCTACATACTTCATATCCAAGTGTTTCCACTATATTTTTCACCAGCAGGTACTGATCCGGACAATCCTATAACAATGTCACATACATCTTAAATTAGTAGTGATAAATTATATAAGCAACAGATGTACTGGTAATGAGAAAGTGTATTACCCCATTATCATCTCCCCTCTCCTCATCTATAAGTTTCTCAAGAGAAAATTCCCCTGCATAAGGAATGAAGCAAAACTGAAGTTGGCTGTTGCGGGGTGGCCAGAAAATAGAATCCTACCAATCTATGATATACCAGGAAATGGAAAGAAACAAAGAAAATGAGAGACAGTGGCATAGTTAAGTTAAACATACCAACAAGTATTGGTAACAAGAAGTCACCATCACAAGAAACTTTAAGGAACATGGTGGGACTTTGGAACCTACGAAGAAAGTCATGTCTTATTACGCCCAGCTCTGGTCTAGATTCCTTGGCTTGAACAGTGTGTGGAAACATTCTACCAGATGTTTGCCATCTCAAATCTTCTGCAAATCCTTGCCTTCGCATCCGATAATGGGCTACAGTTTCTGATAAAATGACAAAAGAAATTAGTTCAGCAATAAAAGAATCTTCATTTTAGTCTTACGTTAACATCACAATGTCCTTCACATCAGAAAGTCTAAACCCCTCACTGTAACCGGCAATTAAATTCTTTCCATGTAGATCAAAGCTACTTCATAGATTTTAAAAAAAAAAGACAAAAGATGAGATGCATTATTCAAGAAAATAAGGTGGGTAATTCCTAGAGTAAACTTTTCAAACAGCAATAATAGGAGACTAAATGACGTGACAAACTTCAATTATGTTCGGGTCTAGATAATATCAAATCCAAAAGTCCCTTACCCCTAATAACGAAAACCATTACAAAACCGTTGTCAATTGTTCAACACTAGATTTGAGAGAGAGAGATAGAGAGAGAGAGAGAGAGAGAGACCTGAAATGAGGAGAGAAGCTTGAAAATAGTCCTGATCGTGGTCATCGTAGGCATTGGTCGGACGGTCACCTGATGAGCTCCCATGAGACGATTTGCAAGAAATGACGATGAAGTTGGGAGGACCACGACGGAACCATAAACCCAATCTCACGGACAACGAACGGAAAGAAGAAACATTCCGCGAACCTGAGGTTATACCCAAACCAAAGGTCGCATCTTTATGATCCGTAAAAGCCCAGTAACCACCACAAACAGCACGAATTTGGAATCGGGTTCCTAGCATTGTTGGGCGATGGTTAGTTAAGTACAGGGAGATGAATAAATGGTTGGTGAAGCTAAGCTAAGTTGTAAGAGAGAGAGGAGGCAGTTGAAAAAAACGATATGATGTCACGTCATGTCATGTCCCGAGAATTTGGATTGTCTCGTATCAATAAAAGAATCGTGTAAGAAACGTGAATTACTCAAGTTTGTGAATTATTCAGAATGAATGAATGCACAAGTTTTGTGAGAATAACCTGTTGAATTGTCGTTTTTGTAGTTCTTCTAACCGTGGAAATTATTTTTTAAGTTGAATTTGAACAGCTTAGTGACAATGCAAGAAATCGTTTGTTATTATTTAGAGATATGTGATGTAGACCATCTGTTGTATTTAATACCAAAAATCATCTTTCCTAGTGAAATTTCGAAGTAATTGCTCTTTTTTTTTAAAGGACTTACGGTAACTGCTATGATTATAAAAAAAACTCCATCCTATTTAAAGTGAAAGTTATTTTTAAGGGATGCATATTTATTAAAAAGTTAATAAAATATTTAATATATTCTTATTAATGGTGCTATTTGTGTGGGAGAAATTATATGTTGAATTGTTTTGAAAATATAATCTGTGTAATTAAGATGTGAAAAAAATTAAAGAGTAATTTTTTAAATAAAATTATAAACATGAATAAAAAGTTACGAATTACTCTCATTTTAAATAATTAAAATTTTTCTAAAATAACTTTAATTTTAAATAGGAGAGAGTAGTAAATACACTTGCTAAATTCTCCGAATGCGATTTTGGTTTTGTTTTGGTCATATAAGAAAGATAAAGACCTTGTCATTGATTTTGAACTGAAAGCAACGTGGTCATCAACAATTTAGCGATACTTCACTGATAGATTACGTACAAAGATACGCATAGAATGCGACCTTAATCTTAACCTATACGAACACTGTTTTCGATATATTTACATGAAAATAATAATAATATTGAACATAAAAGATAATAATATAAATAAATAAATAAATATAAATAAAATTCTAAAATAAGTAGATCG
>JANIHY010000210.1:16879550-16890874 GCA_027479065.1 Erythroxylum brevipes | reverse complement strand
ATTTCATGTATTTTGGATTTTAAATTCCATTTTGTGTTGTGCTACATTTGAGAACACTTGTTGAATTTCTTTGAATTGGTAATAGTATGAAATCCCTATGATTATGGGGTCTTTAAATTCGTGGTTGTGACTATTATGGAAATGCATGTGATGAATGTATGTTGTGGATGACGAATAATTTGATCGATTTTGTCTAAGCGTTGGGATCGGGTCCGCAGTTTAGGAGCCCGGCGCAGGTGCGACCCGAGGGGCCACCTCGGGATTCGGGGATCCGAGGCCCGGGTCCAACACTCAAGGATTGGGTGTGTGGTGTAGGAAAGAAGCGATCCTGTTCCTGCGATCTAAGGGTCTAGCCAGAAACGTGTCCGAGTGCCATCTCTAATCCTCCACCTCATGCCTTGTGTCACGATATGCCAGGTTGCCTTGATGCTTCGCCAAACCATTGAGCCCCCTGTGGTTTCGATAGAGCTGGGGATGTTGTTAGCGTCGAAGTTATATTTATCAGAGAGAACTTTGACCCATGAAACTGTAGGTTTAGCGATCAATGACCAATCGAGTTTTGCAAAGAAGGCATCGTTTGTCTCTCGAATTTTCCAGATGTCAAGCCCCCCCCCCCAAACCCTTTGATTTGCAAACTTCATCCCAGTTGACTAAATGGATCTTGTTTTTGTCACAAGAAGACCCCCACAGAAATTGTCTCATGACTTTCTCCAATCCGTTACATAGACTGTGGGGAAACCGTATTGTCTACATTGTGTAACTCAGGATAGCTGCTAAAACGGATTGAGTCAAATTGAGGTATCCAACAAAAGATAGCAGTCGGGTTGACCATCTGGATAAGCATTGTTGGACCCTATCGAGTATGTACTGATACGTTTTTTGGTTGACTCGTTGGTGCAGAAGAGGAACGCCAAGATATCATCTGAGGTTAGTCGTAATTTGGAATCCTAATTCGTGACTTAAGGAGTGACACGTTGAAGAAGGGATATTCCTGGAGAAATAGCATCTCGATTTGACTAGGCTAACGCGTTGTCCAGAAACCGTACAAAAAGAGTTCAAAAAATCTCGAATGACGATTATTTAATCAATGGATGCTTTTGAGAAGAGGATGAGATCGTCAACAAAAAATAAATGGGAAAGGGGAGGACCATATCTGTTCAATTTGATCGGCTTCCAGCTTCCTTGTGATATAGCTTGAGTAATCGCATGGCCAAGGTGTTCCATGCATAGGACAAATAGATAGGGAGAAAGCAGGTCCCCCTTGTGAATATCTCTGAAGGGAGTAAAGGTGTAGCTAAGCTCCCCGTTTTAGTTCACTTAGATAGAGACAGTTGATATACACTTCATGATGAGAGTAATCAGCGAATCCGGAAGACCAACATCTATTAAAGTGTCCTGAAGAAAGTTCCAAGATAATCGATTATATGCTTTCTCCAGGTCCACTTTGATGGTCATTAACTCCTTACGACCAGTTTTTCTTTTCATGGAGTGGATGGCTTCTTGTGTGATAATGATGTTGTTTGTAATAAGGGGCCCTGGAACAAAACTACATTGAGTGGGAGCTACAAGCTCTGCGAGATACGGTTTAAGCCTATTCATAATGATCTTAGTAAAGGCTTTGTAAAGAACATAGAGCTATTGGCCTAAACTGTGATATTGAAGAGGGGGACGGAGTCTTAGGGATAAGGATCATAATGGTTAGGTTGAGTGTCGACTCCCAGGCTTCGTGTCGAAAGATGCTCTGTAAAAATATAGTCAAAGAAGGCCCAATAGTATCCCACTGGGATTGGTAGAATAATGCGGTGAACCCATTAAATCCTAGAGCTTTGTTTGGAGCCAGGGATAAGAATGTCATCTTAACTTCATCTAGGCTTATCTAACAGGTGATGTCAGCTTGTGTTTAATGCGGGAGGGGATGGAAATGATCACAAATATTCCAGGTTGTGGGGAGATGGCCATCAGAAAGATATAAGTCCTTGAGATAATTCCACGCTAAACTTTTGATAATCGAGGCATTTGAGACCACATTGCCATTAACATCGTTTAAAGAAACGATTCTCGTTTGTCGACGTCTGGTCCTTGTGATTATGTGGTAATAGTTTGTATTCTAATCTCACTGTCCTAACCACTGGCTTCTAGAACATCGGTGCCAGAATAGTTCTTCTTGATACAAGACTTGCTCTAATTCGGACTGCAGATATTCCTCGAGCTCTTGGAGGGAGGATGAATCAGTGTCTTCAAAAGGTTTTTGGATGCCTTCGATACGAGCCATAAGTCACTTTTTATAGTAGAATATGTTTTCAAAATCATTGTGGCTCTACTATTGGAGCTTGTCCAATAAATTTTGGATCGCACCACTAAAGTCGGAGTTGTTAGGTGTTTAGTTCTCCACTACCACTTCGTCAAAACAATTGTGGGTTAGCCAGGCTAATTGAAATCGGAAAGGGTGACTCACCTGAGTAAGGGGGATTGGTGTTTTGAAAATTTATGAGAGGTCGATGGTCGGATTTCAAGAAGGGCAAATGACTAACTCTGGTGGTGGGAAAAACTGAGTGCTAAGAAGTAAAACAAAAAGTGCGATCCAATCTAGCTTGAATTTGTCCGCGCCACCACATGAACCTTGGTTCAAAAAATCCAAGATCCTGAAGGTGACATTTTTGCAAGCAATCTCGAAAATGAGTATTGACAATGGGTTATAGACATGATCCTCTGCGTTTATCGGCACCTTTCAATTTAGCATTGAAGTCTCCCCCAGCAGCTAAGGTTTATTAGTGATCCTTGCCAAGCTCGGCAGATAATGCCAGAGGAATTTTTGTAAGGCATAGGTAGGGCTGGCATAAATGGCAGTGAATTCAAACGTCAACTGATCCCACTCAATGCTGGCATGTACGAATTGTCAATGAGCAAGCCGAATTCAGACTATGACATCATCTTTCCAAAGCAGTCAGATTCCTCCCGAATAACCTTCAACTTCTACTCGGAACGAATTACCGAATCCTAGATTCCTTACAACTTTCATCGTGTGATCACCACTAATGCGTGGCTCGACTAATACAACCAGTCGAGGTTTATAAAGACGGATATAATTCTTCATGATGGGCTTGAAAGTCCGCCTCCAACCCCTTGGCAATTCTATATAAATATTGACATAATAATAAAGTTGAAGAAGGGAGGAAAACTAAATCTATACGTTAACTGGGTTGACTATTTTTTCAATCAACTCCGCACAATGGATTGGTGCTTGTGCAACTCCCATTTCCTCCATCTGTGTGTAGGATTCTACAACTGGATCCACTACGATCCTTGGATCGGTGTCTGGGTTAGGAGGGAGGGGGTTGATTCGTATATTGGCCTATGAGATGACAGGGTTGTAGGGACGCTAGGATCATTAGGATCTTCGTCCATAAAGCTGCATCCCAATTCTACTTGGATGGCTATAGGGAATAAAGGATCATGGATGACTAATTCCGCATATGAGGGAATGGAAAGTGCGATGTGGGTTGGGCTTGTGTCGGGGCTTCCTTGGGCGGTGGGAGTGGGCTACAGGTTGTGAGGGATGGGCCTTTGGAGGCCTATGGGCTTGGAGGACGAGGCCTGGCTCAACTCCTGGGCCTGCACTGGAGGAGACAATGTTGTTGGCTGGGTGATGTCTTTATTTCCATATGTTTGTTGACGCATCCCTCTTTGAAGTCTCGCGTCTCGATTAGACGACGGAGTTAGGGATTTTCTCTTACGGTGGTTGAGATCTGATGGGCTTGGGAGGTGCTGAGATGTTGGTCGTCGACCGTTGGGGAGGTATCCATTGGGGGGTCGAACGTTTTGTTTGCGAAGAGTGCCAAGAATCGCGAGCCTCGTGAGCTAGCTGGTGGTACGTGGGTGGCATTGTCGGGTCGGGTGCCCATTATGGAGGGTGAAGTCCAGCGAGCCCGTCGTTGCACTTGCATCCAAGGACCGAAGTCCACTTGTTGGAGTGTGTCAGAGGAAGAGGCGCGGTTTTTGTTCTGCATAGGATGACTGTTGTGGGAGATCAGGGGAGGGCTCAGTTGCAGGTGTGGCCGCCGGATGAGAGGGATAAATCAAGGAATCGTGCCCTGCCCATCCACATTTGAAGTAGATTTATGGCAATCTTTCATAGGCCACGCGTATGATTTCCCCATCCAGCTCAACAACCCAACGAAGGGGGGAGCTGATATTGACATTAATAGCGACTCGAACGAAAAGTCCATGGTAAGCTTGTTGTGTGTTATTATCGATCTTAACCTACTAAATTGCTGAGAGTAGTGAGTATGGAGGGATGATACCTAGCTACGGGGAGTTTGGGAAAACATTCCTATGCAACTATATGTGTAATCTTACTAGTAGCTGGTCGGAATTCTGGAACCATGGTTGAACAGAGAGGACATGACCGACAATAATCCACGGCCCCTGAGTTAAGATATGGACGTAATCCTCCCCCTCCCTGAAGTTGATGAGGTAGAACTTATTTTCTAGGTCAATGATTTTCAGAGGGCCTTTAGGGTGCCACATTGTTTATAGTCTATCTTTGAGCATAGTGAACCCCAATTTGCATCTCAGTAACTTAATTACCACTGCGTTGGCCCAGACTTTGTCTAATTTTCCTTTGAAGTTGTTGGATAGTTCAACGTCTAAACCATGTGCACCTTGAACAATATTGATGCCGCCTTCATTACATTCGATTGGATCCTCCTCTAGCCAAGCTAAATCAATTGTTTCTTTTTCAGGTCTTGTGTGGTCGGTAACCACCCGATGATCACTTTGCTTTTAAGTTCCTTAAAAGACTCTCCTTGTTTTGTTTTCTTCCATACAATTTTAAGTAGCGACTGATTCACATAGGGCAATGAAAAAGAGAATGATAATAAAAATGAATATGATGGAAAATAAAAATCAATATCATTATTATAATTATGATGGTTGGTTAAGATGAAAGAATGATTATCATTACCATTGATGATAATTGGCTTGTTAAAAGTTTTGAGAAATAATTTTTTTTAAAATTTTGTTTTATATCAAAATTTAAATATAATTTAATTAATTATATTTTATACACCCTATTTATAATGACAGAATGTTTAAAATAAAGTATATGGCAGTATTTCCTTTTCAATAACTCTTGAAAAAAAACCCTACAATATTTTCTTGCATCAACATATCATTAGTTACATAATATTCTCAAAACATAGATTAATAATCCAAAATATTATACAATTTATCGACATAATTATAGTATTTACCATTCCATTACTGTAGTAAAATCAAGTAACATAGTTTAATAAAATTTATATTCTTCTAATAATGCAAATGATGTAAAATATCGCAGTTATACATAATAACTTAACCATTCAATTGATGCAAAATAACCAAGTTAATATTACAAACTTTGTTAACGTCACAACTACAAAATTCCCAACTAATACAAAATAACTTGGTTAGGCAACATCAATTGCAATATAGGTTCATAATACTTACAAAAATATTCCCAACCATCATTCATCGAATGATTCATAGACTAGAAAATGGATATAGGAATCCAAGTACAAAATATTTTTTTAAATGACTTGGCAAAGCGAACAAAACTAGAACTTTAGCAATATCATTACATAATAACACAGCAGCCTTACCAACATCCATTTTAGACATGCCAATCTTAAGAAGCTTACTGATCAGCTCTTGCATCTTCTCATTATTTATAGAATCAGATTTAGACTTCACAATCAAAGCATTGGTAACAGCTGCATGCAATTTCTTATGAAGCTCAAGGTAGAATATGAACCTGTTAGGGAGAATATTTTGAGTCGGACTATTGTGCCTGATATAGATTCAGTCCTTAGTGAATTATTGTAGGAAGAGACTCCCTTGATTACTCAAGCATCCTTAGAGAGTAATAAGAGAGTAGACTTAGTTTTATTGCTAGAAGGATTAAAGGACAACAAGCTCAGAGGGATTGGTCTAAGGTTCAATGTCACGAATGTAAAGAGTATGGTCATGTGGTTTCTTATTGTAAGAAGAAGAATTTTTGTGTCTACTGTAAGAAACATGGGCATATCATTCTTGAGTGTACTATTAAGGGATTTAAAGGAGCATCATCTCAACATACTCCCAAAGCCTATCATGTTCTCACTGATGGGCAAGGTGAGGTGTCCTCGTCCTCCACTCTAACAGGTACTTCTTCCAATGTGCTCATTGTAGATGTGAAGACCTTCGTAGAAAACACGATATCCACCGTAATTTCCTCTGTCTTTTCTGCTATTGGGTTGTCTGGTAAGGATTCATTTCCTAATCACTTGCCATAGATTATAGATTCTGGTTGCACTAATCACATGATTGTTACCTATCTTTTAAATATGTCATTTAAGCCTTTTACTGGTACAAAGAAAATTCTTGCAGCTGGTGGTGATGAGCTTGGTATTGATGGTACCAAGGATTTCTCATTATCTCTATCTCCCACATCTAGTTTATCTTTACCAAATGTTCAGCTTGTTCCTAAACTTATTGGCAATCTTATTTCTGTTGGGCAATTGGTTGATGATACTGATGATAATGTTGTCTCTTTTTTTTTCGCAATAGCTGTCTTATTCAGGACCTGCACACTGGGGAAGTGAAAGGGAAGGGGTGTAGGATGGGCCGTCTATATGCTTTGGATATGTATCAACATGCTCACAATTATGGAAATTCTTTACACTGTTTATCTTCCTTTTCTTCTAGTGTAGGTTTCAATAATGTTTGGCACTTATATTGTTAAATGCAAAATTCACATCTCTTTCTTCTATTGACAAGTCTTGCTCCACGTGCTCTTTAAATAAAAGTATTGTTTTGCCTTTTGTTTCTAGAACCAGTACTATCATTGCTCCTTTTGATATTGTGCATACTGATGTTTGGGGGCCTGCTCCTTGTACATCACATTTGGGGTTTCGGTATTTTCTTATTTTCATTGATGATCACACTCGGTACACATGGATATATTTTCTTCGCAAGAAGTCTGAAGTTTTTCCCTACTTCAAAATTTTTAAAGCTATGATAGCTACTCAATTCTTTAAAAATATTAAGGTACTATGATTTGATTCGGGGGGTAAGTATATTGATGGGGACTTTAAACACGTCTTAGATACAAATGGGATTTTATATCAATATTTGTGTCCTGGCACACCATAACAAAATGGTGTGTCAGAGAGGAAGAATAGACACATTCTTACTGTTGTTAGAACCCTCTTAAGTGAATCTCATGTTACTCCAAATTTTTGGGTTGAGGCAGCTACTATAGCCATTTATCTCATAAATCATCTTCCTATACCAATCTTAAATCAAATTTCTCCTTTTGAGATTCTTTTTAAACGTACACCAAATTACTCCAATCTCCATGTATCTGGGTGTAAGTGTTTTGTTCATTTACCTCCTTATGAGCGTACTAAGCTTTCTTGTCAAGTTGCAAAATGTGTATTTGTGGGTTATAGTCCTAATCATAAGGGATTTTTATGTTATGATCCTAACCTTTGTCAAATTCTAGAAATGTTGTTTTCTTTGAATATGTTCCTTACTTTCCTTCTATAGATTCAAACAATATTTCTACTGTTACTTTACATGACTTTGATACTTCAGGCTCCACTAGCTCTTCTCCAGATATTGACAGTTCATCCAACACGCCTTCTCCTCCTTCAAGTAATGGTTCACCACCTAGTACCTCTTCCCCTTTTGTAAGTGTTTCTTCTGAACCTTCACATATTTTACCTAGTTCTGATGTAGATATAAATGTTGTTCGTCGTTCTACATGAAACTCTCATCCACCTTCCCGTTTTGCTGACGCACCATATAGTTCTTTATCTGCTATTATTGAGACAACACAAATTCCTAGAACCTACAAGGAAGCTGCTTTTCAATCATGATGGCAAGAGGCTTGGATGTTGAAATACAAACATTAGTTGAGAATAATACTTGGGAAACGACTCATCTTCCTAAAAATGCCACAGCAATTGGTAGTAAATGGGTTAACAAAGTAAAATTGAAGTCTAATGGAAGTCATGACAGATACAAAGCCCACCTAGTGGCTCAGGGATACAAGTAAGAATATGGCATTAATTATGAAGAAACCTTTGTCCCTGTAATTCGGATGATTACTGTTAGAGTTGTTCTACCTTTGTCTGCCATTCATCATTGACCAATCTTTCAAATGGATATAAAGAATGCATTTTTATATGGTTACTTAAAAGAGACAATTTTTATAAAACCTCCTCTAGGTCATTGTTCTGATGGTTCTGTTGTGTGAAAATTAAAAAAATCTTTGTACAATTTGAAACAAACTCCTCAAGCTTGGTTTGATCGATTTCGTGAAGTTATAGTTAATGGAGGCTTCGTTCAAAGTGTCTATGACTCTTCTTTGTTCATTGGGTCTCAAAAAGATGGTATGACATTTCTTCTTCTCTATGTTGATGACATCCTCATTACTGGTGATGATACAACAGGAATTGAACTGTTGAAGAACTTTCTCAATCAATCCTTTGAAATGAAGGATCTTGGTCCTGTCACTAACTTTCTTGGTCTAGAAATTCAAAGTTATCCTCATATTTATTTTATCAATTAGAGAAAGTACACTCAAGACTTAATCCAACTTGCCAATCTCACTGATGCTAAGGTAGTTGACACCCCTATGAAGCTCAATGTGAAATATTCTAAAAATGCAGGTACTTCTCTTTCTGATCCTATTTTGTATAGACAGTTAGTTGGTAGTCTCATTTATCTTACAATAACTAGACCGGATATCTCTTATGTTGTTCAAGTTATTGGCCAATTTGTTTCTTCGCCTTGCCAACTCCATCTCAGTGTGGTTCATCGAATTATTAGATACCTTAAAGGTACCACTTCCAATGCGATTTTCTTTTCTTTTACTTCTCCTCTTCAACTTCAGGCTTATGCAGATGCTGATTGGACTGGTTGTCCAGATATTAGACTGTTTATAACAAGTTGGTGTATATTTCTTGGTGATTTGTTTATTTCTTATAAATGTAAAAAGCAACTGACGATGTCCAAATCTTCTACCGAAGCCTAATATCGAGCAATGTCTTCTACATGCAGTAAAATAGTTTGGTTACACAGTCTCTTCAAAGATATTAGGGTTCATCTTCCTAGTTCGACACCTCTCTATGCTGATAATCTCAGTGCTATTCGTATTAGGTCTAATCCTGTGTTCCACGAGCGTACAAAACATATAGAGGTTGATTGTCATTATATTCGAGAACATCTTAGTGCTGGTCTCATTTCATTGCCTCACATCTCTTCTAAATTTCAACTTGCGGATCTGTTTACAAAGTCTATGACTCGGGCTCGACATGATTTTCTTGTAAGCAAACTAATGTTGTCTCCACATCAGTTTGAGGGTGGATGTGAATCAAAGGATATCAGTGAAATTACTTAATTGTAATTGTATTACTTGTATAGTTTAAGGGCATTTTTGTAAGTATACATCTTTGCACATGTGTAACCTAATTCTATAAGATATATATATTGCAGTAAAGGGAGTGTTGGACCATACGACCACTCTCCACCAAATTCTCTGTTTCTCTGTTGGTTTTCAGTTATGGTGGAGATAGGAGCTAATCCAGTTAGTAAAGTGGTAGGGGTTGGTGTTATTATAGTTATTTAAGGTAGTGTGTGTTTAGTTCATCATAAGTGGTGGCAATTAAAGGAATTACAGGCGCGGTGGCAGGGGATTAGCCATTTAGCAAGGTAGAGATAAATGTTATGGCAAATGGTCTATGAGAAATTAACTTTGTAGGTCTACCTTAACAAGGAATCTTATTATGTTAGCAAGGGAAATGGCTAAGAAGAAGATAAAGGTGATTGTTTTGAGAGAATTGGATATTGTTAATAAGGAGTTGGAATGTTATGCATGTGTGCGAGGTATGGAACTGGATGGACAAAGAAGCAAGCAATTTGATAGTTAGGTGATATTAATATGTTACGAGAAGTAGAGTTGATGGTGGGATGTGTATCATAAAGGTGGATATAAGGTTGACAAGTTTAGGTTTCCTATAGTAAATGTCACACACAAGTTGAAAACTAATGAACCATATGTTTTAGCTTCTCAAGCTGAACAAGTTTACTATGTAAGAGATATTAAGGAGCTCAATTCCTGAAGGTATACATATTGCATACAATCTGCAACTACAGAATTGGAAGGTATGCACATGGAACTTCATCAATGTAGTCGTCTTGATCCCTTAAGGCCAACAGAAGAACTTGAGGTGAAGTTAGTTCTAGAATAAATCAAAGCTTTCGTTTCAGATATCAAGAACTTAGCTGCTTATGTTTGTGTTGACAGTAGATTGGATTGTAGTTTTTGCCTTGTTGTGGTTAAAATGAATCTAGTAAGTTGTGGAACTTATGTGTGGTGTGTTGGGAAAATTGGAGAGCTAATTTTGTTCAGATTATGAGTAAGGAAGTGATGTAGTTTCAAGGTTTCTTGTTGGTTCCCATTGTGTAGCAAAGGATTTTGTCCATTCTAACTCTTCTGAGTAGGTTATAGCTCAAAGAGACTTGGCTATAGTTGTATTCCAATGTTGTACATAGGCTGGTGTATTTGGAAATTAATGTGAATTCGATGGCTCCATTCATTGTTTCTCAAATGCAGGTGTATTTGGAATCCGATGGCTCCATTCACTCTTTTACGTAATTAGGAATGAGGAAAAACCTCATTTTGTTTCGATACTTGTTCAGGGCATAGTTCTTTATTTTAACTTCAAAATAATAATACTAAATAACACTTACCTCAGTGATTACTGTAGCAATATTATGTTTTTCTTTGGATTGCTACAACTAATTATTAGAACAAACTTAAGAATTGCATCAATTAAAAGACTTCAACGCCTCCTTTTCATAACCCACAAAGAAACTAATGTCTCCCATTCTAGATGACACATCAAGACTAAGTAAATTGATGTGTAGACAAAACAAGAAGTCGGTAAGCTATTAATAAGTATGGATTGGAGTAGTTGATCTTATCTGAACTAAAAAGGGCAATGGATATCCTATACAATTTGCTAACGTTTCCTAATAGCTCCATAAATTGTTCATTGAAATTTTAAGTCTCCATGGAAGTAGCTTAAAGTTTCAGAGGGATCGATTCAAAATGGCAGAAGACTTGGTTGTTTTCATTCTTTTGCTTCTCCATAAGCAAACTATGGGATGACAAGTTGTTTCTTGGACAAAAAATGTGAAATTGGAAAGTAGTTGCTCAATTAACGACATATTAAAATTTGACTAATATTTTTTATAATTTAATATTTTGAAAATAAATACTCTAAACAAATTTAATA
>JANIHY010000210.1:16862372-16878342 GCA_027479065.1 Erythroxylum brevipes | reverse complement strand
AATAATAATGTAATTAACAATAATATAATTAATTGTGCAATAACTTGTGAATTTTTTTATATTTTTATTTATCGAAATTAATTACTTTTTTACTATAATATAATCTATCAAGTTTTGCATGACCTTTAGTTCATTAGTTCTACTTTTTCATGATAGTGAGGTGAGTCTAAATTAATTTACAAAATTTTTATTAGAGTTAGTAATATAAATATTTTTTTCATAAATATTCATGTCATAGTTATTCTCTATTGTACAACAAGTAAAAGATCTTTTAATCTTCTTTTGGCTATTTTCATAGATACTTTAAAATATTTTCCTATTTTTTAGGTTGAAATTATAATAGAAAATTTGGAATTATTAGAAAAAAGATTTGGTAAAGTAACATCGGCCACTCGTTATAAGGTTGATCTAACATAGAATTTTTTTTTCAAACATCTGATGGAAATATTTAATATAACTGTATATTTTGTAGCTGAATATTTAAAGAGAGATGAATTTATAAAATAAAAGAACATCTTGTCAGTGTTAAGGGTACTTGTAAAGAAGTGTCATTTCATGTATATAAAAAGATTGAAAATTACTCCCAACAACAAGTAAAAATGGAAATTTTAAATAAATTTTAGAGATGATGAAGTACAGTAAACATTAGATAAAGGAAAAAGGAAACCTATTATTGACATTAGTTCTTATTTTCCACCAATAACCACCCAATGTTTCTCAACTAGTTTGAAATGTGTTTTGATTGATAAGGATGTTATTTTGTGATGTAAAAGTGCTTAAGTTCGATGGTTTTATAATTCATATATTCTTATAAATGCTTAAAATCTCCTGACTTTCAAAAAACAATAGATATTACAATAACAATAGGCCTAGGATTTAAGGCATGTTCGTATGCCTTTACTTTAAAATTTAAATTTATTATAATATTGGAAATTTTTTATTAAGCTTATTGATGTTTTTGATATGACAAAAATGCTCATACTTTATTAGTATTATTTTTTGAAATTATTGAGTGGGTTAGAAGACAAAGTGTTATGCACTTTGTTATAAATAATGCAACTAATTATGTATCAATTTGGTACTTATTACAATTTAATTATGAACATGTTTATTTGTTTCCATGAATCATGGTATAAATTTCATCTTAAAAGATATTGGTTGTATGGACCATATTTATGATATTTTTCACGTGTATCTAATATCATAATTTTTATGTATAATCGCATTACATTTTCATCTTAGTCAACAAAGTAAGACTATTGGGTCAAGATTGTATGTCCTACTACTACTAGGTATGTACCAAAATTTATAACTTTGGAAAGTATTTATGATTACAAATAAGTACTTTAAAATTTAGTAACATGGAAATACTTTTCAATTCATAAGTTATCAAAAGGTGTACATCAGAAAGAATTTTATGTTATTATTCTGGATAATAAATTCTCGAATACTTGCTTAATTTTTGTGACAATTATTGCTTAACTTATAAGATTGTTGAGGATTATTGAGTCAGAAGAGAAATCGTCTTTAGGGTACATATATGATGGTATTTACAAACTTTAAAAAAATTATGAATCTTTTTAAAGGAAATGAAAAATCGTACAAGTCTTATACTTATATTCTTGATCAACAATAAGATAAAAAAATATTACTCAAATTATTTATTTAGAAGCTTACTTTCTCAATTTTTATTGCTTATATAGTAGAGATGTATATACAAATGTTGATATTATAGGTCCTTTTCAATGTGAATGAATGCAAAGACGCTTTCTTTTATTAAATTGTGTCGTAAAAGTTTAGGAGTTTTATTTGATACAGAAGTAAAGTGAGAACTTAGGATGAAAAGGATGCAACCTAGTAAGTTTTTATATTTTTAGTTTATGATTTACTTATTAATAATATATTTTTATTTCTTATAACTATTATTTTAAAATACAAATTAATAATGGAGATTATTTGGCGAAAGTGCTCCAATGTTAAGAAAATTTGCTATTAAATTATTCAGTCCAACAACTTCTATATTAAGTTTTCTAAACATATTCATATAAGCAATCGAAATCTTTGAAAATGTCAAAGACTCGATGATTTTTTTTTTACGTTACTTATAACATGAGCATGAAGAATAAATATTTTATCGATTTAATTATATTTTATTTTTAATTATATGATTTCTCTATTATACGTGCAAATCAATTAATAAGGTGTGAACTTATAATCTTAATAAAATGAGAATATATAATCTAATTGATATTTGACTGTATTGATTATGTTAGTTTTTAGATTGAAGAACCATTGCCTAATCTTGATCATGGTGAACATGAAAAGATGATTTATGATGAAAATATATTTGTTATGAAAAATGAACTAAAAATATCTAGTAATAGTTAGTTGATATCTTATTTTATATATATTTAAAACTTAAAAGTACGATTTATTATAATAAACAATATTTTCATATATTACTGAATTTATAATCTATTTAAATGCATTGGAAATGGTGCATATACTTTAGAAAAAAAGTGTGACTTAGAGTTTGAATGTCGTATTTGGCATTAGAGACTGCTCTTTGTTGGAATCAGTATGGGAAGGATGGTGATATACTTCATTGTCATGTCGGTCTAAGATATGCATTTGTCTTGTATTGCATTGATCAAACAAACACATGCGTTTGTCTGACATGATATGCATTCGGGCTGAAACTGAAACAGCAGCAGTCAGAATCAAGTCAATCCTTGTTATGTTTGCAAATTCCTGACAATTTTACAAGCACTCTTAACTAAGAAAAAATAACGAAAGAACCAGGAAACAGCTAAAACAAATTTTGGAATACACAAGAAACAGCATTGTATTGTATTGCATTGATCAGTTTTATACTATACATCGTCTAAGAATGGAAAGGATTACGTCGTCAAAGTATCAGGAAGTTTGACGGAATGAGCTCCAATTACTTTACCACCAACATCGGGGAAAGTCTCACTTCCAGGAAGGGATTCTATCTTCCCATCAGCAGCTACCACCACTGGATACTTGAGAAGATGGCCATCCAGTTCTTGGAAGCTTTCATCTTTGTATTTCTTCCAGTTCTCTTCAGCAATCACATTCACTGTCTTCACACATTCCAAACTCTCGGGATCTGCAAATGTTCCGTGTTTTTTACCAAGATGCTCAGCCCACAGCGACATTCTATATCCGTACACCTGTGTGACAAAAAAGGTAAGCCAAATACTCCCTCAACACAGCAGGAGAAACACCAATAAAGTTTGCCACCAACCTGATTGCGTGGATGTTTCTTCCTTGCAGCCCATGTGTGATGGGGTTGATAGCCACCCATCGCTATCTCAGTGTCCTTTGTACCAGCCATGGATCTCTGGTTAATATTGGCAGATCCAACTATAACATACTCATCATCTACTATCATCCCCTTTGCATGGACATAAATCATAAAACGTTCGAACTTTTGGGCATCCGATACCTGATACAAAACTAGTGTTTGTGATTCAACAAAACTTCAAGGATTGCGTCAGCCACTGACCAGAAGTTATCTTCAAACATAACCCACACGATGGACTTTATATACAGGAGAAATCGAAGTAAGCTCTGTTAAAAATTGTGGACTGGAAAAAGATAAACAACACAAGATTTTACTGGAAGAACCTCCAAATTTCGGGAGCAAAAGACTAGAGATTTTATTATCCGAAATTCTTTTAATACAAAATGAAAGAGGAAGTGTCTTTTATGGGATAAAAGAATGAAGACCTTAACTTTATTGATACTATGACAAATCCAAGTAGTACACTCACAAGTCAACATTACCTGGTCCCAATCCAAGTAATATGATCTTCAAGTGCAAGTCTCCCAAGTGTTTGCCACTTCATTAGGACATAAGCCTAACAAACTCATCGAGGCATCAAACTTTGTCCACTTACAGCTTCCTTACATCTCTAACTTCACAAATCCTTCCAAGCTTCAGTCAAAGAGCCCAACTAAGGTCATCAACCATCTCAGTTGTCCTGCAGTGACTCCCTTTGTCAACATGTCTGAATTTCTCACAACCAATATCTTTTTTAATGATAACGTCCTATCATTAATCACCTCTCAAATATAATGATACTTAAAACTGAATGTGCTCTGTTCACGAGTGAAACACTGCCGGACACTTTGACAATTTTATTGTCACTAAACAAGACACTATTATCTTGCCATTTGCCAATCTCCTTTAGAATCTGCAGCCGTACCATCTCCTTTCCGGTTTCCAATATTGCAACATATTCTACTTCTATGGTTAAACGAGCTACACACTTTTGCAATCTTAACACCCAACTGATTGCAGTACCAGAGGGTTTAAACACGTATCTAAAACTACTCTTCTGACTGTCAATATCACCACCAAGATCTCCACCTACAAAATATTCTAAAAGCATATTACATTTTCTAAAACATAATGACATACCTGATGTACCTTTCAAATATCTCAATAACCACTTTATTGCTTCTCAATGTTCTACACCAGGGTTTGCCATGAAGCAGCTCACAACTCTCCCAGCATGAACAATATCATGTCAAGAACAAACCATAGCATGCATTTTGAGGCATAAGGCACCTTGGCCATGTGTTCTCTTTCTTTGTTGATCCTAAATGATTGCATCTTTGAGAGCTTAAGTGACTTTCCAAAGATGTCCTTTACGGCTTAGCATCATGGATGTTAAACCTCTCAAGAACTTTTTGAATATACTTTTTTTATGACAATTTTGAAGCTAATGTTGCCTAGTCTTGAGCAATTTACATGCCAAGAATTTGACTTACAGGTTCCAAGTCCTTCACCTCAAACTCTGACAATTGCTTCTTTAATATGTTGATCTCCTTGATGCCAAAGCCTTCCTACTAACATAATATCCACAAAAAACTTGATGTAGCAACAATACTCCATGCCACATTTAGTGAAACCCCGACTACATATAAAGGGGACGAATTTCTTGTACCATTTCTTGGTGTCTGTTTCAAACTGTACAGGTTTTTCTTCAGCTTGCACACTAGATTACCTCTACTAGAAACTTTAAATCGGCCAAGTTGTACCATTTAGATATCCTCCTCTAAATCACCATGAAATAATGTTGTTTCACATCTAACAACTCTAAGCAACAATACTTAGAACCATTCAAATGGTATTCAACTTCATCATCGATGGGAAAATCTTTATGTAGTCAGTACCTTACCTTTTGTAGCAAATCCTTTACCAATAGTCTTGCTTTATTCTAATTACTACCAACAAATTCATCTTTTATTTTGTACATCTATTTGTCTTCCATCGCTCTTTTACCTACGATAACTTGATCAATACCCAACTTTGGTTCTTCTCAAGTCTCTTCTTGCATCGTTTGCTTTCACTTCATCGAATGTCTATCTTGCATGGCCTCAACAAAATATTCTAGCTCACTGTCATCAGTCAAAAGTAAATAACATAAAAAGGGAAATACCGATTCACTTGTCATAATTCGATCTCCTTAAAACTACTTCCATGGGTGTTTGCAGTTTTGATTTAGTAGCTTTGGCATTTTTGGAAATCTATCCCAACTCAATTTTTGATGCTTGTTTTTCCAATGCACATCTAAATTGATCTTTCTACATCATATCTTTATTGAAAGGTCACATCATTTAATCTGATTATCCTTCAGTTTAGTTCATCCATAACCAAAAACTGAAATAGTTCGAACAATACCCAATAAAGAAACATTTTTTAGCCTTTGCATCAAGTTTGTCTCTCTTTTTGCATTGACATGCACATATGAGACATCCAAAACTTTAGGATCAGATGGATTACCTTTTCTCCCATCAATTCTACTGACAACTTGAAATTAAGAGGAACCATAACTTCTATTGATTAGATAAGTTGTGTTAGTCGCAGCCATCAACTCAAAGCAACTCCTACACGCTCATTAAGATTCATTCATCCTCTTTATGACACTACTATGTTGTGGTCAATTTGGAATCTTTTTCAATATCTAGATTCTATGTTTTGCACTAAATGTTATGAAGTCCTCACTATCATACTAGCCACTATTATCAAATCATAGACACTTGAGTTTCAACCTTAACTTTCCGCCTTTTTAAGTAATAAACATATGAGATTTATTTTTAACAAAATAAACCATACTTTTTTGGTAGAATCATCAATAAATGTAACTTAATATTTCGAGTCTCTAAGAGAATGCCCCAATGCTAGTTCCCTAACTTCAACATGTACCAATACCTTTTTATTTTAGGGTTCTTGTTTGATCCTTAAGAAACTAACTTATTTCTTCTTGTCGAGCACACAATCCTTGCAAAAGCCAACATCTACTGATTTTAGATTGGTTATCAACTCCTTTAAGGCTAAGAATTTCATTCCCTTCTCGCTCATATGCCCATAACTTGGTTCAAAATTTGCCCCTTCACTAACCATGGTGTCTATTTTCCCATTGGTCACATAGAATGTTCCCATCTTGCTATCCTATGCCACAACTATAACCTTTTCTTCTGTCATGAACCATTCCCAAATATTGTGTTATAGCCAATACTATCCAACTGACCTATTGAATAAACCTTTACGTATGATCTCAATGACTCATCATCGACCAAATAAACCTTGCCAAAATACCTATCACAAAGTTATGCATAAATTCTCTCTTTTTTTAAGGAAAGTTATGCATAAATTCTTTATAAGGAATAGAGTGAAAGAGGTAGCTGAATCTAGAGTCTAAGATTCAAGTAGATGCTCAAGACTAAAGCATCTTCTTATTCTAATGCTACATTCACTTCCTTTTCCTTTTCCTTAGTTTGACTCTTTTTCTTTCTTAAAGCCTTTCAATTCTGGTTTTTATGTCCCTTTCCTTTGCAATTCCAACAAATAAAAACATTGTCAATCTTGATTTGCTTCTGCCTCTAAACTTCAACTTTCCATGGTTATTACCCCATTGATAGCTTCAAGCCCTACCTTTTGTACTCAACATATCACTTGAAACCTCACTCGTCTCCCTTCTGCAAACATCTTCACTAAGAATCAAATCTCATTTCTTTTGAAGTTTTAACTTTTCTTTTTTGGAAGGCTACTTATGGCTTAGCTCCCAACTTTCAGGCCAGGAAGACAATAAAATTAAATCTTTTTACCTCATCATCAAACTCAATTTTGATTGAGCTCAATTGAGTAGTGATCACGTTCAACACATTGATGTGATCGATCACATGAGCACCCTTGACCGTCTTCAACTTGAATAGTGATGCATCAAATGTATCTTGTTTGAGGCAGACAGCTTCTCATACATGTTTGATAAAGTTTTCATCAAAACCATCATTGTTTTCTAGTTGGCAATGCTAAAAGCAACATTCCTTGCCAACGTCAACCAAATCACACCAAGTGCTTGTCAGTTTAATAGCTCATACTCATTCGTATCTTCTGGTTTCTTCCTCATTATAAGTACATGCAACTTCTTTTGATAAGGTAAATCCTTTGATTATTTGGGTCAAGTATAAATAAAATAATCAATTATAAATAATTAATACAAGATTTTATGTGGAAAAACCTCCTAAATATAAGAGGCAAAACTACAGCCAAAGGCAAGAGATTTTATAGCTACAAGAAAATTTTGATATAAGACAAAAGAGTTATTGTCTTATGTTGGATAAAGAGAATGAAGACCCTAACTCTTATTTATAGTTAAAAAACTTGCTCCCCAAGTGGTACAATCCCCAACTCAACATTACTGGGTCCCCACTCCAAATAATGTGATTTTCAAATATACTTGGTTTCAAAGTACTTGTCACCTAATGACTCCATCATAAGTCCAACAAGTAGACTTGACAAGGCCAACAAGTTCATGTGGAACACCTGATGTAGCTTCTTTCAATGAGCCTATATGCAAGAATTTGAAATGAAGATGCCATGAGGATACATGCCTAGATACAACTCATAACTTGCAAAGTCTAAAACCATAGGGCCAGGTTTCCAAGTTGAGGTATATCCAATATAAATTGACTAAAAGGTTAACTAATAAGACAATTTGGGCCACTAGATGCACTTATGTTTAGCATGGTTCTTATGATTCTAGATGAGACACGAATGAGGTAACAACTTTATGATACCCTATTATTAGCAATTTTAGCAGGATTGATCTAAGAATATGCAAAGGCTGCACACAATCGCACATAGTATAGAGCCCTTCAATAAGCAATTAACACCAAGGACAGGATATAAAGTAAAGGAAAGTGGAAACAAAAACCTTCCAAACAGTAGTTCCTTCAAGATGATGATCAAACACCTCGAAATATTGGAAAGAGAAACAATAAGATAAAAGAAAAGAAAAAGAACTGGGCATAAACAACAGATAACATCACATCTCAATACTACACCACTCTTTTTAGAACAAGTAGATGAGCTAAGGCACTAGTTAATGAGGCCACACACCATGGAGATGTAAAGATTATGTAATTACTGTAAATAAGAAAACTAGCATAGACAAAAGAGAACAAAAGAAATACCGTATCACCGTTAGTGTTTGACAATCCAATAGGATTTTTTTCTCGTTTGCCGAGGCAATAGAAATTGAGGTAATCTTGGGGATGTGAATCTACTAATTGCATTGACTTAAGCGCACTGGCCACAATTTCATACATCATTTGCATTGTTTGGCTCTGTCAAAAAGCAATTTGTAAATGTCAGGAACCCAAATTTAGCATATTGTTTGACTTACAATGGATATCCTAAAAAATATAATGACAAAACTACTCCAAGTTTCTCACAACAAGATGTATAAAATAAAATTAATACTCTAAAAATTATGGGCCTATTCATTTGTGACAATTGGCTAACTCTTAGGAAGTTGCTTCAAGATGCAACATAAAATTGAGTCATTATTCTCAATCCTATTATACACTAAAATGAAAAAAACTAGTCGATAGATGTCTCATCCATTTGTAAAGTGCATTCATTCCGGCATTCTTAATAATAACAGCAAAGGTGGTGGGACACATTTTCACTTATGAAGCTCCTCAACTTTTTTTAACCAATATACATTGAAGCTATGCTTTCAGCACATGCTAATTGAAAGCAGAATCAAAGTTTTTCCAGATTCATTCTTTCTCTAACACTGTGAAGCCAATGTTAACAAGCCAAAACAAAAGAAAAACCTAAAATTGATATAAATTCATCGGCTTCAAAAATAACTCATTAGCTATTTATTTGTTTGCATCTGTAAAACAATGTTTGCAGCAATATAATTTGCGAATGTTTACCTGCCAAAATAGAATTTCTTGCATGACAATAGACTTTGGATCTCCCTCTGGCCACATTGGTATCACAACATACACTGCAAATCTCTCATTTGCTCGAATTTTATTGGAAATCTTTAATGCCAACTCCATAGGTATTAGATTATCAGCTCCTGCTCATAATATGGCAAGTATAACTAAAAAATGTTAATCCCTTTTTGCTACCTAATTTCCAAGGTGTATTGATGGCATTCATACAGATCCTTTTAGGTGTGAGCATTTAGATCTCAACTGCGATAGAACAAACAATTAGTGGATAAAAAGCACTTTGAGCAGTTAAAGTTGAAACTCTGACCTGCATTTTGGTATGATGGCCATGCAAATGATGACCCAAGAAAATACTGATTCTCAATATATATGAAATGCTGGGCAGATCTGATTGCCTGGATGTATGCAGTTTGAATGCTTTTATCTACCACTACATTTTTTGAAACAGTGAGATTCTGCAAAAGAGATCTTTCTTCAATAGACTAGATTCCACTGATAATGCAAAGAAAAAAGAAGCTTGTAAAGTTGTACAAAAACCTGAGCTTGACATTTGTCAACATTTTTTGGAAATCCTTTCAGCGAACCCAAGTCAATAGACCGGAAAATCTACAACAGAGTACAAAATTCAAAAGTAAATCAACATCGAGGGGATAAAATTTTCTCTTCAATTTTAAAGCTTTATACAACCTGAACATGCCAGCTTTCAGGATCATCTTCGCTTGACACATATAAAGATGGATCATCATTTGGAACTATTATAGTGCCATCCTTTGCAGTGAATTGAGGACTTAGTATCCATGAAATCCGTTCTATCTTTAATAATGCATCATCATGCCAATGAGAAGTCTGACGAAAACGTATTCCAAATTCCTTCCATCTTGTTGCTTTTCTCCAACGCTGTTCAAAGTTTATTAGAACATCATATGCGGCAGGTCCATCAATTCTGCAGTGCAAGTCATGCCATGGTTGCCTTGGTGCTATTGTTCCAGCCTTTACAAGCAAAATCCAGATGATCAAAAAATGTAAAGATGTAGCAAGGTGTTACAGTTCGTGGGCTAAATGGATAAGAACTGCAAAGAATTTAGTATCCTAGATAAATAAATTTAAAAAACTAGATTCTACACTAGGATGGTTTTCAAAATAACTTAAAAGGAGAGGATATGTTTTGTTAACAACTTAAAAGTCGACACACAACAAAAGGTTGTATTACAACTATACATTAAGAAAAGAGCCACAGAAGATTTTGAAGTGTAGCTAATCTCAGGAAATCATAGTTTTCGAAGAGACTTCCATAACTAAGATGAATAGTTTGGCAGATAAATGACTTACAGTAAATGTAGGATTATGAAAATCATCCTTGAATATAGTATCTAGACCATGAAACAATCGATGCTCAGGGGTATCATATCGGCCATCACAAAGGTCCAAGCCTCCTAAAAATGCAGTTATCTTCCGATTATTGCCAAATGATTGCGTGTCTACAAGAACACATTTTTGGTGATGCGTAAAAAGGGTTCCAACAACCTGAACGGAAACATGAGAATAATATCATCACCTTGTTCAATTAAGTAAATCTTACTCTTCAAATTTAAGAAAATGAAAGAAAGTTATTCAGTCAGCAGTAAAAAATAACAAGAGTTTTTATGGCCGAAGGAAATTAAAATCAAAATCCTTGTAGGCATCACAAGAATCAACCTAATCAATATGCACACTATGCCTTGAATTAGTATACAACTTTGGGAAAGCTATGAACAAGGCAACAAAAAAGTAGAACAACTTGCCTGTTGTTTAATGTAGCTAAGCTTACTGCTGGCATAACGAGGAGCTAATACACAGATAACAGATGAATGTTTGAAAAACTTTCGGGTTTCTTCATCATGCGTCTGCATCACTCCTCCCTACATAAATAATAATTCAAAATTAGACAAGTGTTTATCACTAACATGGCTGAAAAGTAAAAAAATAGTCACCAAGAAATTCAAATATATACTAGGTGACCCTTGTTCCCCTCGTTATACAATCCAACTGTAATCCGATTCGACTTGCAAAAACAGCGAACAGAAAAGCAGGAACTGTTGTACAGTTCTTAACTTTGGTTCTCTCTTCGATTCCATTTCCTTTGAGTTTTGACGTTGTACTTTGCCCAGCACACACTATAAGTGTAATCTAATTTGTCAGAACCTTTTCTCTCATCTCTCCCAACCACTCCATGAGTAAAGGGTTTATTGGTTCTTTTATTATTCTTCAAAACAACAGACAAACTAACAAGCATATAACAAGTAAAAGCAACACGAAAAAAGAATCAAGTTTGTAAGGATGATTAGAACTCTCACCGTCGAGACACCAAATTTATCGTGGGATGTCTTATCATCCCAAACCAGCAACAGAACTCGAACTCCTTCCTCGGACTTATACTTAAGCAGCTCCCCAAGATTCAAATCCCCACCACGTGGCAATGGCCGAGTTGGCTCTCTGATCAGCTTAACTTTATGAAATACCGACCAACCCACAATGTAAATCATGTGGTGAGCTTCTGATATTGCATAGCAAATATCCTCCCAGCAGTTATGTTGTTTGTACACTTTTCCATGATCAAGCTCAATCTCCGGCAAGTCATGGTCTCGCACATGAGCATCCTGATACAACGTCAAGGTGCTTCCTTTCCTCAAAGGGAAGTAAGTATTCCTCACTCCAAGGTGGTCGGGGTCACCTGCGACACCATGTCTGTAAAGCGGGTTTTTGTCCACCGGCGTGAACTTAATCTGCAAATGAAGTGCAGTGTCCGGCTTCGGGGGTTTCCCGGAGGACCCGATAATAGGAAACCAATTGTTAATTAACTCGCCGGAAGCAATTTTTTCAGCGGAGATTTTGGTTACCCCCATAAGCTCAGCTCCAAAGAGATCGTTATCCTTCACATGAAACTCCAAATCGATCACTGGATGTGCGAGAGGTACGCAGAAGCGCTGATTCCACTTGGGGTTTCGTGCGTTTTTTAAGACACGCGTCCTTGCTACGGTGGCCTGAGGGACGACTACGGTTACATAAGGATCACTGGTGACGACATGACGGTGGGTGTGGATTCTTTCGTCAGTATCACGGCCGTGGTCTCCCTCACGGTCACCGTCGGAGGCGGAGGGAGTTCTGCAGGCGTTGCATACAGTCAAACAACGGCGGAGACGGTTGGAGACAATGTCCATATTGGGCAAGTTTCGAGCTTCAATGATAACCAACTCCATGTCACCGTGAAGGTAGATAACCTTCTCGCCATTAGAAGCATCAGCCATTAAAAAGATTGGTTCTTTATTTCTGTCTTTGTCACCGCAGAAACCGTGTAACTGATTGTTCAAGGGAACAGAAGGAGAGCAATTGAGTTCTGGCTAATGGGTTTTGGATGGTACAGTGAGTGCGACTGAAAGAAAGAGTAGGAAAATTTACAGAGGAAAAGGAGAGAACTGTGGAGAAAACACACAGGGAGAAGGAAATCAGGAGCAAGGAAGAAATGTGACAGGATTTGGGACAAGGCGAACGAAAGAGCGGATCTCGAGATTGCTTTGCTTGTCATAGAGAGTTTAGAGAAGTTGGTGTGCATGTAGGTGGAATTTGATGGGATTACAATTAGACATTATTCCATAACACCCTTGAATCTGAAATTGAAATGAAACAAACCCAGTTTAAGCAAAATTGTGGGCGGATTTGCTGGAAATGAAAATTGAATCAACAAAGCTTTGATCTTTACAAGTTCTGAGTGGCTGGGTAGGCGGTTGGGTTGATAGGACAAGACTGATGACACGATGGGGGCAGCATAACAGAGATGTCAGTGTGAAATGTTGATATTTTGTAGCTGAGATGGGTCGGTTTTCTGCCAATAATGGCCGTTGTCAGTAGAAACTGTAATAACTAGGAGGGTTACTAGTAACCGTGTGTTCGTGCAAGTTACAATTTTGTACTGTTGCCATAATCCACTAGCCAGTAGCCTTTTTTAGCTTCTGTCACTCTCTTCGGCTTTATCTGTCAGGTTCACGCTTGTGTAGGATGGTACAGAAGGTTTAAAGGGAAAACTGAAAACTTTCTTAATGTCCCAATTATAAATTCAAGGTTAACTCATAAGACAATTGATATGATTTTACAAGAATCTAAATTGGGAAACTACAATTTAAGAAGAGAGCAAATGAGGCGTACATATGCATTCTTAAAAAGTAAATATCGAAATCAAATAGGTTGGTGTGAGTAGTTCAGAATTTTCATCACTTAATCAGAGATTTTGAGTTCGAGTCATGGAAGTGGAAAAATTTGTTTGGCCAGTACTTTAATCCTTACAGGCTGACCAAGTACGAGCGATAATTAATCTAAAAGTGGTTAACTTTAAGACACCTTATCATAAATTGAGACTCTTCTAAAATACCTCGTGAGTTTTTTTTTTTTAAGTAAATATTGAAATCTTCCATGTCCTAAAAGAAATCAACTTAAATGGGAAGGTGTCAAAAGCAGAAAGCCCTTTAGATACCAATCCTCCTTCATGCCCACTCTCCCACCCTGTCCCACAAACAAGGCATCAATCTAAAGAATTGCCGTCACGTCACATGGTCTACGTATCGGATGGGAATGAATTCCAAACTTCAAAATCAATCCAAAGTCTGAATTAAACAATGAAAAGAAAAAACCCCCAGCCATGTTATTTTCTATTGGTACTTTATTCAAATATCTTCAAAATTAGAACATCCCTGAAGAGAATATCAAAACCTGAGTTATATGAAATCCCATGGTTAGAAGTGAATGATTTGATTTTTAGGACTCATATTAGCTTTTTTGGAAGTAGTCAAATTAAAATAAATTTATTTTATTGTAATTCAAATCAAATTTGAGTTTAAAATATTTTTTAAACTTTAAATTGAATTTGAATTTAAAATTCATCATGATTTTAAATTGTTTAATTAAATTAAAATAAAATTATTTAATTAAGAATTTAAAGTTGTCAAATACATGTAAATCTCCAAATTGAAAAGAAAAACTTGTATTGGATCAGATTCATTATTAGCCATAACTCTTGCAACTCTTATAGCATGAGGCACTTCGCAACTACCTGTCATTTGCTAACCTACCCCGATGTTAGCTTCTGAAATTTCATTTTCCCTATGGCTTGTGTAGGCACACCTAATCGAGCCACGTACTAATTGCCTTATCGGAAACGTGGCAATAAAGGGAACACAATGATCATCACAATGAACACACGAATTATTAGATTAGACCTAGAGCAAATGAATAGATCAATTGTGCATAGATGTTGACAATATATCAATCGTTGCACCGTTGAATCGACTTAGGAATCTGCGGTTCCTGCATAAGTTTTCTTGTTTCTGCCGCCATGTCCCCATCGGCTACTACGAGTGGCACAAGCTATAACAACATTTTCACCATCTTCGTCATCATTTAGACAGCAAATTTGTCTTGTCTCATGCCTCTTCATCCACCTCAGCCGGAGCCTTCCAGTCCGAGTTTTGTAAGCCACCACATGTACTTGGAAACCGCTTCAAATTGCCCTAAAGATGGGACAACCTCTACAGCAGTATATTGTTTGTCACGATGGATACCATCAAACCTTCCTTTTTTTGCTGTTGCTTGCCATTGAACATTTTTTTTATATAAAAGGAAAGATAGAATGTCGACTACAAAATGAGTTTCGGGAAATAGATTTTTGACATATTTTTTAAAAGAAGACTATGACACTCTATAGGTGTAACATCGAAAAAAGTGACCCCAATGTCGGAATGGCCTGTCTAGGTAGCGAGCCAGTCCGCACATCTGTTGCCCTTTCGGTAGACATACCGATGGACATCTTTATTATCGGCTAACTATGTAGCACAGACATGGCAAAATAGAGTCATGTCCGCATGTCGGACACCCACTGACACACAGTGGACACATCTCGGACACATCTAAAGACCACTCGGATATTATTTAATGAAATATATGCTCCATAGAATATATGCTTCATGTTTTTTTATAGTAGCTTATAAAGTATCAAATATGTATGAACTATCAAGATGTTAGAAGTTTTGAAATACATCAAGCAATATATATCATATTATGAATTCTGAATTTTTTTTCTTAATTCTAAATTTTATAATATATATATATATATATGCCATGTCGGTGTCCACCAAATTTTAGAAGTTGGTGTGTCCTCGTGTCGATGTCGGTGTCGTGTCGTGTGTCCGTATCCGTGTTTGTGCTTCTTAGTCGGCTAAGGACAGAACAACAATGTTGTTTCCTGTAGTTTTGTCATCACATTTTGCTTATTCTGCTTGTACTTGATTTGGCCTAGGCAAGATATTCTCGGAGATGTGGGCTCTCTACGTGAAAACTTCTACTCCTTGCCTGTCTTCGAACCTCTCTGGGAACAAGCGAGACTATGGGACTTGTGAATCCTCTAGCAGAAGTGGTCACAACAGGGCTTGGAGGTTGGCTTATCAAGTTTTTTGATTGAGAACTTGGGATCTTATGTAATAAGTAGTAAGTAGTTATGATCAAACATGAAATGATTAAAAACGAAGGTAACGTGAAATACCTAACTTCGGTTCTATTTCTGATTCTGATTTTAATGTCAATTCTGAGCTCCAAACGATCACGAATCTCTTAGGACCAGAGACGTAGCTACATGGGGCCCAGTGGTGCACTGGACCCC
>JANIHY010000210.1:16837559-16848321 GCA_027479065.1 Erythroxylum brevipes | reverse complement strand
CATGACATAAATGTTTCGATGCATTCTCATCTTTATGTTGCAAATCATTCACAAGAAACAAAACAATATTTATGAAGTAGTTGAAATCGTTCTTGATTTGGGAGAACACTTTAGTGGCTCATTACTAAATTATAAACATGAAACCCACCTGGAAATTCCTTGCTTGAATACATGCTCAAAAGAAACCTCTCCTCAATCCTCATGCCTTCCTTGATTTCCTTTATCAAAAGTACAAATCCCAATCATTAGGAATTCTATTTGAGAACCCTTATATCGCATAATCACTTAGAGAAATTCTAGAGACTCCAAGATCAATCAATTTGTTTCATAAATCCATAATTGACTCTCCAAACATAAAGGGACTATCCTTATTTGGTAACAAAAATCTGTACTTAAATTTCCATCCAAACTATGAAATCTTTAAAGACTAAAACGAATCCAAAATCACCTCAATAGGGCATCCCTACCAAAAGATATGCTCAAAAATTACTAAAATCTCACTTTCAGAAAACAGAGGCTCGCCGCGACGTCAGGTTGCTCGTCGCGGCGAACGAATGTCGCACGTCGCGGCGAACAAGTGTCGCACGTCGCGACGTCTACGGCATTTCACATATCGCGACGAATAACATTAAATTTAATCACACGTCGCGACGTGGCTCCCTTCCACGCACGTCGCGGCGCTATTCATACGCACGTCGCGACGTGTGGGTCGGAGCTCGACTCCGAAACCCAGATTTCTGCATTACCCAACTTCGATTCTTTCCCTTAACCAGATTCAACACATCTAAACAATAGATCAAGTCTTCTACTACAGTTCTAACCCATTCTAAGCTTCCAATCCATCCTAAAATCATTAACCCAACGATTTTCTCAAATTTTTCCCCCAAAACCCTAAACCGTCGATTCTACTCAATCCAAGTTACCTTAAGGTTAAATCCAACCAAAACAAGAGTAAGAAGGACGATAAAGCTCCAAAACTGATGGAAAATGCAAAAATCGCAAATCTCCTTCTTCTCTTCTCTTCTCCCACCGACGGCGTCTCTACTTCTCTTCTTTTTCTCTTTTCCTTTCTTTCTTTTCTTTTCTTTCTCTTTCTAATTTCCTACTTAAATCAACAATAACATAAGGACCATTATACCCCTCCTTACAAAGCTTAAATCACCTTAACTTACATAAACTTTCCAAAATACCCTTATACAAATTTATCTTTTAATTCCTTATCTAAACCATATTTAATCACATCTTAACCTCAATTATCCAAAATTATGCCCAATTTAATCAAACTAAGCCATAGACACGTAATTATCGAAATTCATACTTAATGACATCATAAAAAAAAATTCGGGGCCTAACAATGGAATGAATTTAAAGGAAGATGACAATGAGAGAAAGCGAATGATCTTTGTTTTTGTATACTGCATTGCTGGTATCTCCGATACATGTTCTATATTCCTTCCTTTTTAATTTATTATGTTTCATCATATCTACGTACCACCACTAAAACCCAGGTATTTTTGCATAATTGTCTTTTTTATGTGTTCTTTGTTTTCTACTATTGCGATACTATGAAAGTGTTCGATAACTAGTCGTAAATGCAGGTTACCAAATAGGAATGCTCTTCTTTAGCTTTTACCTATTATAATGAGTCCACATTAAGGAGCTCCCATTGTTTTGCTCGAGTTTTCTAGTTTTGCCTATATTAGATTAACTTACGCTTTTCCATGCTGCATTCGCTGAGAGAGCTAGCAGTTGACATGGTTGTTGTGTACGCTAGCCTAAGAGCTCTGTCTCTGTTCTGTACGCAACTCCTACTCTGATCGACCAGGTCTATCGGTAGGGGACAGTGAAGCTTAGGTCCCTGCCCTGCATTCGAGGAACATACATCAACTTTTGTAGAGTTTTGGCACATCACGTGTCTTTTTTATTAGTTTGCTCGAGACTCCTGACAAGTCTGCTGTTGTGACTGTGCTTATACTACTACCACAAAAAGGACATCTTTCTTTTCCTTGTAGGAATCGTTGTGTGACACCCTAACATCCCCTGGGAGGATACGGGATGCCACGCAGACATCATAACATACATGCATACAGAATCGAGACAAAACCAAAACATACGAAACATTCATCGTGCATTCTCAATAGCTCAAAGTAGAAGCAATTCAGAGCAAACATACATCATAATACACTGAGCTTAATACAACTTGTTCCAAACTGGAACCAACCTAAATTAAGGTTATTACAAACCTTCAAATAAATCCAAAGTCATATACATCAAAGTCAAGCCAAAAACAAACTCCAAAAATACAATTTTAACAAAACAAGACTCAGACTCCATTGGCCATTACGGTTGATTCGTCCCAGCCCTTATGTCCTTCTCTCTGAACCTACACGAGGTAAATCCACCGTGCTAAGCATATAGCTTAGTGAGTAATAACTAATTTATACATAAACTGACAACTAATTATACACAATCATGATATATCATAAGCATGCATTAACAGTTTATCGGAACGAACAATTCAAACATATTATATTAGATCTCAGACAGATTGTACAAAAAACAGAACTGAGTCTCAAAAGAGGGTATAAACCCTTCATAATCAGAACATAATTTTTTTTATATCAGAGTCAGAGAGAAATCAGAATACACAATCATATGACTGTTAAATCCATCTACAGAAGTGGGTAACAGGACTTATATAGGAGATATCATGATTGGTATCAGCAGGAGAGATATATGTCTCGATATCAAGAGACGCCGAAGTGTCAATACCAGAGATATCAAGGTGTCAATAAAAGAAGACACCAAAGTGTCAATAACAGGAGACACCGAAGTGTCAATAACAGGAGACACCGAGGTGTCAATAAAAGGAGACACCGAAGTGTCAATAATAAGAGCAACTGTAGGACCCTTCTAGGCATGCCTATTTACCCACGATTAGGACTTGATAGCTTTAAAACCAAACAAATTCATTTCATGTTCAACATAATTAGCCAATCATTGCTTTCATGCCAAAATTCAAACAGATCAATCTGACAACTTTGCAAATCATTCTATGGATTAAAGTCAACAACAAATAAATAGTCAAAGCAGAACTATCCAAAATTTCTCATTAGATTTCGTACTGAATTACCCACAATTTTTCAACAGGACTTACTTACAAATAAGACCATCTAAATTACTTTAAAAAATTACTGTCTAAAATTACTTACAAAATCTCCCTTATTGCCTATTGCCTCGACATCCTGACAATATCTAGAATCGGTTGCTCGATAGGTTCCTCTAAAACATTTAATACAAACATATATCATTATTGTGCATAATTATAAATTCAATTATGCACATTCATGTATACTGAATATGTATAATGCATGTTCATGACAAATTCTAGGTTTCTTATCCTTAATCTTGTCACATTATCAATCAAGAGAAACCATACTAAATTCTTCAATCCAAATTTATTTCACTAACAACCTTTAAGTCAACTTTTCTCAATTATTCTCATCAAGAAGGTGAGGTAATTAGATATAACTTCCTTCTAGAAAGTTTTTCCTCTTTGTCTTAGGTTTCCATTGATACCAATTTCATCCAATTTGGTTTAGGATACTGAAAGTTATACTCAAAAAAATTTAGACTATTTTTATGCTTCAGCAGAATTCTTATCTCAACTTTCAATCAGATTATGAAATTCTTAGAGGTAGAATTAGAATTTAATCTCTTCATACAATTTGTATCCTTATTTCTCTAGTTTACTCTAAATCAAAAATTACTCCATTAGGATAAATACAGAGAACGTTATGCCCAAAATATTGAAGCATATTCATGTTGTCAGAAAACTTCGCCGTGACGAGGTTTCCAGAGAGCAAAATTCCTCGCCATATTCTTAAAAGTTTGCCGCGGTGAACCCAAGAGTTGGCTGCAGCGAACTTTCACAGAAATGAAATCCTTCAAATTGGTCACGACGAACTTTACTGTGTTTAAATCATCTTCTTCTTTCATTCTTTTCCCATATTTTCTCACTTCCATTATATTCAATGAAGACATATCACACTTAAACCAATGCTTCTACTTTCATTTCAGCTCTTCACAACTCATACAACTCAAAACTCAAAAATAAAAAATCAAGCTTCAAAATCTAATGTGAATTTTGTGTTTTCTCTCTCTATTATGATTTTATCTGAAATTCAATCTCTATCAATTAACTCTAATAACTTTCAAACAATCCCTCTAACTCCTTTTTAGCTCATCAGTACATGCACACAATTTACAACTCCAAACTTCACACTTAACATCAAAATCTGATTAACACATATGCAACTTTAAATTTCCAACATTTTTCCCACATTCACAATTTCAAATCCTCATCTAAATCATTTAGAACATGTATTCTCTGAACTTTACTGCTATACCTTCACATGCATGCATTCATTTCCAACACTAACATATCATCCGAATCATTCACAAAACTCAGAGAGTTAGAATATCACTTACTTGATTCTGTAAAATTCTAGCTCAACAATTTCCAGATTTTCTAATCCTCTCAAGCAAACAAACATCAATGCAAGCTTATAATCTTCTTTAACCAGTGCTCCAGTAATTGAGAGTTACAAGTCAAAAACACAAACATGCATAACAAGTAGTTCCGGTGATGGATGAAAAAAACAAAGAAAGGTGTCTAGGGTTGCATGCTTTCGATGAAGAACAAAACCAAAATGAAGAGTAATTCCAGTTACAGAATTTTCCTTCTTATACATGTGACTACGTGTATGAACAACACCTCTCTACGTGTCACTATGCATGAAATTCATTTACCAACATCAAAGACTGCCACATGTCTCAATGTCATTTGTCTAGTTCCAATATTTTTCCTGTTCCATAAATACCCCAATTCAGAAATTCCTAAAATACACCAAAAATTCTGAAATAATACCAATAGTCTCTGAATAAAATTTCCATAATTTATTAGCATTTTATAAATCCATTTTACCCGGAATATGTAAATAAGTATATGCACAATTTATTTGTAGGTGTCGAAATACAGTGCACTAAAATTCCTCAATATTCTAACCCCTAGCACGGGGTGTTACATGTTGGTAATCCACTTTTTAACTTGCAACTTTTTCTAGTACATGGCATTCCCTTTATATTTATTCCTAACCGAATTCATCATATATAGTTTTTCTCTAAAGCCTTTTTCCTTAGATGCATTCCTATCTAGGCTCATTGTTCTCTGTCACTTGTGTGCCTCTAAAGTAAAAATCTCTCTGGATGCTTAGGCTTTGTCAAGTGTGGTAAAACTACAATACTGCCCTATTTTGAACGATGATTCTTTCTTTACATGCTTCCCCAATTATTATTACTGTTTGCTTCTTTTAAATCGCGACTTCGTCACCTTTATGCTATTGTTTTCATGCTTGGCATTATTTGTTCACCCCGACTTCCTTCTTTCTTTGGCAATTTAATTTCTCGTGGTTGGTTCTTACGCTTATTTGATTTCAGCATTTAAGATACTGGACTTCTACAGATAAACTAGTCAAGCCTTTTTAATCACCTTTCTGTAGTAGTATTATTATTTATTTTTATTATTATCATTTTCTTTCCTTTTTCTTAGTTTTGTCTTTTTGTAGTCCTTTTGCTTCTCTTTAGTACGTTCAATTTAGAGTGCCTTTGCTTTTAGTGTTTACATCTTATAGGTTTGTAGTTATGCTACTTTCTCTCCTACCTGGTCTCTTTTCGAGCCAATTAGCTTTTCTCCTTTTCTGTTCTCAAGATCGTGTGTACTTTAAGAATTCTAAGGGCTTTTTGGGAAGAATCTGTGGGAAAGTGTGGGGCCCGTGAGTTATGAGGGATGGCTTTGAATCTCACAAATGGGACACAAGCAAGCTTTTTGGTGCGTTCTGCGTGTAAGAATAAAAAATGGTGATGACATACTAAGAATAGGCTCTTGGAACATTGGGACCCTTACGGGGAAGTCTTTAGAATTAGTAGAGATTTTAGACAAGTATAAAATACAAATAGTCTGCATTCAAGAGACCAAGTGGTCTGGAGCTAAAGTAAAGGAGATAGGAGGATTCAAACTATGGTACTCAGGGGGTCCGTAAAGGCAGAATGAGGTAGGTATCCTAGTGATCAAGAAACTAATAAATCAAGTGGTGGAGATCATAAGGATAAATGATAGGATTGTGGTGGCTAAGATTATTAGTAGTAATGGTGTTCTCAATTTAATGTGTGCGTATGCACCTCTAGTTGGTTTAGACAAACAATAAAAAGTATATTCTAGGTGGTGCTGGATGGAGTGATCCAACAAATCCCTAATACTGAGTAGCTTATTTTAGGAGTTGATTTTAATGGGCATATAGGGACTGTTTTAGACGGATATATAACAACTCATGGGGGCTTCCAGTACGACATTAGAAATGAAAGTGGGAATGCTTTATTGGACTTACCGTAGTATTTGAGTTAGTAATAGCAAATTCCTTATTTAAGAAAAATGAAGCACACTTGGTGATGTTTAAGAATAGCACGACTAAGATGAAAATTGATTATTTCCTTATTAGAAGGAGAGCCAGAGCATGGTGCAAGGATTGTAAAGTGCTTCCGGTTGCATGCTTAGCAACCCAGCATAGATTGTTGGTTTTGGATCTAGAAGTGAAGGGAGACGCAATAATTTACCAAGCGGTGTTGTAAAATTAGATGGTGGAATCTAAAAGGGGACATGTTGGAACAATTTATAACTTGAATCTAGTATGGAGTCATATGGTCTGTGAGAAGGGATGCTAATCAAATATGGGAGGGAGTAGCACCCTTGATAAGAGCAACTATCACAAAACTCCTGGGAGTTTCTAAAGGGTTGTGGGATGGGCGGATGGAATCTTGGTGGTGGTCAGAAGAGGTTTAGGGAATAGTGAAGGCGAAAAAGAGAGCATACAAAGCTCTATTAGCAAGTACGACAGAGATGGAGCAGGAAACTAATAAAGTAAGTTGCAAATTGGAAAAGAAGAGGGCAAAGAAGACAATTTCAGTGGCTAAAGGTGAAGCTTACGAGACTTTGTATATATAGGAGTTTGGATACTAACAGGGGAGCACAAAGTTGGCATGATATAGGGCACGTAAGATGAGGGATTTTAACCAAATTTGTTGTATACTAGATGAAGCAGGGCAAGTACTCATGGACGCCCATGCCATCAATACTGGATGGCAGAGATATTTTTTTGTCCTATATAATGAAGGCATCTTAGAAAATATAGAGTTAGGTGGCCCCTCTATGTCAGAGCATTTTCATAATTGGTCTTAGTGTACAAGGGAAGAAATTACAAAGGCTTTGCGAGAGATGGAGAGTAGAAAGGTAGTAGGGTTGGATAAGATCCCTATAGAGGTATGGAAAAGAATAGTAGTTGTCGATATTAAGTGATTAGTTCAGTTTTTAATATGATCATTGAGTCATCCAAAATGCTGAATGAATGGATATTGAGTAGGTTGATTCCATTATAGAGGCTTTAAACTACTAAGTCACACCATGAAGCTGTGGGAGAAGGTGATTGAGAAGAGAGTTAGAGAGCAGCTTCTATATCGGCCAACCAATTTAGCTTTATGCCTGGTAGGTCTACGATAGAAGAGATACATCTCCTTCGTAGGCTAATGGAATGCTACAGGGATCGAAAACGAAATTTGCATATGGTTTTTATTGATTTGGAGAAGGCATAGGATAGGGTTCCTAGGGAAATCTTGTGGAGGTATTTGGAGGCAAAGGGAATTCCTATGACCTATATACACGTAATTAGGGATATGTATGAAGGAGCAATGATGAGCGTACGAATGCTAGAACGTGACATGGAAACTTTTTCTATTAGTATTGGGCTACACCAAGGCTCCATTTTAAGCCCTTTTCTGTTTGCATTAGTGATAGATGAGCTTACCAAATATATTCAAGGAAAGGTACCTTGATGTATATTATTTGCTGACGATATTATCCTCGTAGATGATACCAAGAAAGTGGTCAATTTTAAGTTAAAATGTTAGAGAGAAACGTTAAAGTCGAAAGGTTTTAAAATGAGCAGGACTAAGATGGAGTACTTATAATGCAATTTTTCAGGACGCCAGATGGTCCATAAGGTGGCTGTAGCAATTTTGGTACTAACGTCATACCACAAAAATTGAGTTTTAAATATCTCGGGTCTATCATTCAGAGTGATGGTAATATTGATGTTGATATATTCCATCGTATCAGATCTAGGTGGGTTAAATGGCGAAGCGCATTAGGGGTCTTATGTGATAAGAAGATTCCATTAAAGCTTAAATGGAAATTTTATAGAATGGTGATTTGGCCAACCATATTATATGGGGCAGAGCGTTGGCCCACCAAATATGGACATACAAGTAAGTTATTAATAGTCGAGATGCAAATGCTATGGTGGATGTGTGACATTACCAGAAGAGATAAGGTCCAAAATCGTGTGGTGAGAGACAAACTACAAATGGTTAGTATTGTCGACAAATTGTGAGAGACTAGGCTTAGGTGGTTTGGGCATATGAGTAGGAGGCACCCTGATGCTCCTGTGCGACATTATGAGAAAATAACCCTTTGTGACTGTAAGAGGAGAAAAGGAAGGCCAAACAAGAACTGGAGGGAAGTGATCAAGAAGGATATGACAGAGTTGGCACTTACTAAGGAATTGGCCAGAAATAGAAAATTCTAGCATGCTAGGATACGGGTAAAAGATATCCTTTAAAGTGCACCAAAACAGTCGTGGTAGTTACTAGAAGGCATTTATTGTAAAGCTCTAACGACATATCTACCGCTTAGGAGGTCTAACCCTAGTGTCCGATCGATCTTTTCTAGTTGTAAGTCATAGACAATTCTTTTTGTCCTATAACTTGGCTTTTTAGCTCTGATGTATGGGGAAAGGTCCTTCGAGGTCATCTGATACCTTTGGATTGTTCATACTCACATGAACAACTCGAGACATAAAGAGCCTTACTTTGTAGCTTATTAGGTATTAGCAGATCTTGGCACCATATCATGTCTTTTATATTATTTTATGTTATTTTTTTATTTTTAGTTTTATTTTTTTACTCTTTTTAACCTGTATCACCTTTTTTCATGTCATGTCACATTATATGTAGGTCTACTAGAAACAACCTCTCTACTCTGTAGGGATAAGACTATGTACTATCAGACCTCTCTATACCTCTTAGTGGTGCAGAATTCAGACTGAGTGTAATGATGATAATAAAAATATTTTCTAATATTAAAAGAAAACAAATTTCATAATTAAATAAAACATTTTTAAAGTTACTTATTTAATTTCAATGTGGAGATTGTAGGTTTTTTTAAATAGAATTATCCCCTAATGTGTGAAAGAGATTTGATCATAAATCCTTCTTTGCTAAAAAAGATAAACAAACTACGAGAACAAAAATAATGTTAAAGCTAAAAATAAAAGTTATAACTATTATATTATTCATGATTGCCATTAGAAATTGTTATAAGTTTATGTAGAAGTACAAGGATATGTTTATATTTCACTAGTTATTAATATGATTGTTAATTACAACATTGAAGATATTGTATGAAACTTGTGTATAATTTTAAGCGAGTTAGAAATTTCCAACTAATTAATAGTTTTAAACTTGAGCATTAATTTACTAAAAGATTGGAATATTTCTAATTAGACAGACTTTGATGCAGAATAAGAGAAGCTTCTCTAGACAAAGAGTTGTGTAATCAAATCATCCTCTATGCCTTTACAAAAATGTCCTAAATATATTGACATTACATTTGTATATACTGAGCATTAAAAACAACTTAATTATCAAATCATCTTCCATACTTGTGTAATATGTACTACTTTTACTTAGGTTTGTGGTTAGGGGTTGTTTACATTGGGGGAGAAACATTTCTGACATTTTATATAAGGCATATATTTTTAAACCATGTCACTCACTGCGAAAGCAAGTTAATGCCCATAAATTTACTTAAAGACTAAAATTTTTACAGTGTCAACATTGGAAGATTTTAAACGAGTTATATACTCGTATAGTAAAGATTAAACATAAAAGTAGTAGTTGCTTCCTAACACTTATTATAAAAGCATCTTATTTTTCGATCTATAAAACCAAAATAAGAAATGTTATTATTATGAATATTGTCCTAATTGTTGTGAAATTTACAAAAACCATTATTGGCATTATTTTAAATGATTTAAAAGTCAATGTCATTATGTACTTTATAATGCTTTTGATCTTGTCCTCCTCATTCTTGCATTTATTATTTCCTAATAAAAATAGCATCAAATAATTTAAAAAAGTATCATAATTTTCAAAATTAATTAAAAAACCCAAATTACTTCTTGCAATTTTTGATTAGTGATAACTCGTCTTATCGTTGGTGGTTTAGAAGCCTCACCTTACAATGCCTCATATCTACAGACTAGTCTTTTTATTTTATTTGACTTTGCTCTGTTGGAACTTGTTGAGGACATGACACTTAACCGAAAACTTTGTCGTACTAGGATAAGCATAAAGTATCTCACTTAGCGAGGTCCTTTTCATTCTTATAGGTCTTTAAGAATTTTCCTTTAAGTCTTACATATTTTATTTAGCCTAAATATTTAATATATATAGTACTTCCATCCTAGTTATTTTGAATTTTCTTAGTTAACCTAAATATTTTCTTATAATTACTTGTTCGATTTATTTATGTACTTGTCTTCTTTCTTGTTTGTGTTTTTACTTATTTTATCTTTTATTTTTACTCTTTACC
>JANIHY010000210.1:16798910-16810250 GCA_027479065.1 Erythroxylum brevipes | reverse complement strand
ATTAAATAAAATTAAACATTTTAAAAATTAATTATTATCTAACACTTAATATTTTTTTAAATTATTTTTAATTATTCAATCAAATATAAATTGAAGTATATATATTTTGAAGATAATTGAATTCAATGTAATTGAATTCAATTTTAATATTACTATATTTGTTCCAAATAGTAGAATTGAATTCAATTATAATATTACTAGATTTATTCCAAACACTGTAAATTGAATTCAATCTTAACTTCATTAATGTAATTAAATTCAATTCGTTAATGAATTCAATTCGAAAGTTTCCAAACAGGCCGTTAAATAAATCCTCCTTGACATTGGACGGGTAGATAGGATTGCAGGACATTAGAGTTCTGTTCATTTCTTTGTCAAAAGTTTTTTGAGTTTGTTTTGTTATTAAGTCCTAGTTCTCCATCATCCGATCATGCCTTACTTGCCAGTTTTTGTAACTCTGACTGGCAACAACCGGTCAACTTTTCTTGGTGTTTACTTGCACGACCTTTCCACAGAGCTGACATTTTTAAACGCTATCAACGGGACTTAAAAGAAATAAAGAAAGACTGTGCATGTAACGCCAATCTACCAGTAGCTGAATGTTAGGTTGGATTAGCAGCTCTTGATGGTTTGTTATGAGGGTTCCCTATTTATAGTTTTGCTTTGCTCTCATTCCTTATAGTTTGAGACTGTTAGTATCGAGCTGCTTGACAATTGAACTACTCTAAACATGAAACAAACAAAACTGGAAAGCAACGACAGCAGCACCAAGACAAAACGACCTGTTCCTCCACCGCCACCGCTGCCACTTCCTAGATTCTGGGTGCGGAAGCATGTCACTCAGAGTGTTACAAATCAGGAGATTGCTAAGTTTTGGAGGCGAAAATGCATTGAAGAAGAGGATCACCTTCTTGCAGCTATCAAGGCTGCAGCTCGTATCAGGGCTCGCAAACTCACGGTAAGGGAGTATATCTTTCAGTTTAGTTGAAATTTTTAATATAAACAATTTGTTAGCGTCGATTTGGTTAAGTTGATCTGCTAGACCTGTTCTTAGTAGAATTCTCTTGTTTTGAGCTTGATCATACTGACAATTGAAGACTTACTGCAATAGACTTTCACCATTTAAGGCCCTTATTTTTCTTTGCAAATATGGCCTTGGCACTTGGCAGTTTTGTTTTTGTCAAGGAAAAGAGTGGTATAATCTAAGCAATATTAGAGTAAGAAAGCCAGCTGCAAATTTGAACTGATGACAAAACTGATAAAAAAAAGAACATTCAATGTGAACATGACTTTCTAAGTGTGGATAAATATTTTTGAGGAAGGAAATCAAAGAATTGCTTAACAGATGTTGTCGGTCACCCTAGGACCAGGGTGAAACATCCCGTGTTTTCACCATTCACCGGTCATATTTATCTGAGAATCAGGTAAACTTTTTACCTGATTTCTCTGTTCTACACATGAGAAAAGCAGCTTCTGTTCTTTGTCCAAGAAATACATGCTAGACTTGAGGGAGTTTTTCAAGCTGAAACTTGGGTGCTTTACAATTCAAGTTAAATGGGGCTCAATTTGATTTTCAACTTTTGAAAATTTTGCAACTTATCTTCCTTTTTGTTACTGAAGACACAAACTTGCAGTTATGGAAAACGAATTTAAGTTAGTGGTCATTTTCGGATATATGATTACATTAACACGATTGATTATCTTTTGCGGTATAGGAGGATGAGTACATGCAATTTGAGGAGTCTTTAAAGAATGATGAAGGCGGCATCAAGGAAAGCAACAGCACTGCTATCATCAACAAATCAGAACTTAACAATAAAGATGAAGTGCGCGTAGGAATAAAAGACTGGTAAGATAAATTTATTCAAATCCTATGCTATTTGATGTTTTACTCGATATGGAAGGAAGAAAAGAAATATTCTAATCAGGATAAGAAATATTCAAGAGAAAGAAACTAGCATGCTCCTTTTTTATGCAATATTGCAATTATATATGCTAAGAAATGTAGGAAGTTGAAACAAGTCTCGTGCCGTACTTGATCAATGTTTTTTTGCTGATATGTGCAGGTGGACAAAGAGCAAGTACGCATACTTGAACCAACCAGCTGTTGGGTCTATGGAACCTCCCAAAAGAAGAGCATCAAATTACGTTCCCAACTGTATCACCTTCAAGCCCTCACCATATATCCTACATGTCTAGGCGTGTTTTGGAACCCATTGGAATTGCTTCCATTCACTGTATTGGTTCAAAAGCCATAACTCTATCATGTATTATAGAGTTCCACATCAGTGTACTTCAGATGTTAAAAATTTTGTGTGTTTACTTGAACATCTTAAACAGGCCCCTCTTGATGTACGTTGGAATTCGTGTGGAGATGATGTAGCTGTAACTAATTCTGTTTTGCTTTCATGTGGAACATTTTTTTATTCTTTCTACATGAAAATAGACATGCACTTGTTCCCACCGATATAATGAAGCGCAATTGGAATGTGAAATGGACAAAATTCTTCTTTTATACATACATACACATCATCTAGGCCAAACTGCAACACCAGCTCAACTACAGCATTTGCAGTCCACTGAGGTTAAGATGAACCAAAGGTACTGACCAAACTGGGTCAAGTAGTGATGTTTATCAAGTAAAGTCAGACGAGGACTTCATGAACTTTCCAGGCAGGCAGGCTCATATTCAAGCTCTGCCTAACTCCAGGCTTACCAAGTCTTAAATGGTACTTTGCATCTTTCTGGCGTCATTGTAAAGCTTATCATATTAAACCAACATGGATGAGGACATGCACATGATACCGAGTCTTATATTATTAGTTGACCAGATCAGAGGATATTTATTATACACTAATTAATTATCAACTTCCTCCCCATGAACCAAGAAAATAAATAATGGAACTGGTAATGAGTTTTGCCAGCTGATCCTCATAATAGTTGACTATAAACTTATTCTACGGACCCTGTTATGAACATGGGTGATTGCAATTTAATAATGAGCTTATCCATTAATTTAGTATTATTTTGTAATTAAAATGACTGAGATACTACTCAAATGACCATTTTATAAGCTCATTGTCAACTATTATGAGGATATTATTTAAAATGTCCAAATTACCAAAAAAAAGAAAAAAAATTCCTGTCACACACTTGGAAGCCGCAAGCGAAGCTTTCATTTTATAAGCTCATTGTCAGCTACTGTTTTAGATCTTTTTGTTGGATTTAAAGCTTCTCGATATCGATTCAATTCTCCAATTCAGGGTTTCCAAGGAACCAACAATGGCCAAAGCGAGATACTCTCGTCTTCCACCTCGAAAATCGTCCTCTTCAACGTTGATAATGGGCATGCTCATCACGTTCACCTTCGTCATCCTCATTCTTCTCGGCCTTGGAATCTTCTCAATTCCTAGTAATTCCGACGATTCCCGTAAAGCCAATGATCTCAGCACCATCATTCATAACAAACTCGACAGGTTTTTTCTTTTTTGTTATTGGGTTTGGATTGTGATGTGATAAACGTATATTCCTTGTGGGTTAGGGATTTTACTTTTTGGGGATTTTTGTGTAGGAGTGAGGAAGAAGAAGGAAGAGGGGAGCAGTGGGTTGAGGTGATATCGTGGGAGCCTCGCGCTTTTATTTATCATAACTTTTTGGTGAGTTTTTCTTTCATTTATTTGCATTTCTGCTCATGCTCTTCATACACTTTCAATTTTGTGTTTTAACTTGCAACTGCATTGGAAAGGACAAAAATGACAATCTTTTAAGCATTCAAGTTAAATGAGATTGGTTTTATCATTTCATGAATCTGAATATGGTATTTGAAATTGTGTTCTCTAATTAGTAGCATGTCCCCCTTTATATTATCTTACGATCCTTTTCAGTATCAATCTAGGTTCGGTTATATGGAGGCTTGGTTTTGGTTGAAAAGATTATCTATTTATGGTTATCATTTGGACTTGGTGGGGTTTACTGGTCAGTTTTGTTAATGTCATCTATGATGATCAACAAAGATGGTTGATTGTTTTGGCAGACTAAACAGGAGTGTGAGTACCTGATTGCTCTTGCCAAGCCTCATATGCAGAAGTCAGCTGTTGTTGATAGTGAAACTGGGAAGAGCAAAGATAGCAGGTAGGGCTAATTGCTATATTTAGATTGTTTGCTTTAAGTTCGATTTTATGTATGTCATTTTGATACTTCTTTAAATGACTAGGCATTTAGTTTGTTTTTCCTAAATTGTTTATGTATATTCATTTATTCAAATGCAGAGTGCGTACAAGCTCAGGAACTTTTCTGCAAAGAGGTCGTGACAAAATCGTTAGGGACATTGAGAAAAGAATTGCTGATTTTACCTTCATACCTGTAGGTATGCAGCTGGAGCTTTATTAAAGAATGTATCCACTTATATTATTCAATTTCTTTTCTCCTCTTTCTCAGTTTTATATGACTTTGCTTGTCAATTATTTTGGTATTATCTTCCACTAAATATTTATAACTTTATCTGTATGTAATTATAGTCTTTTGATTGTAACTGTGATTTGTCCTTATATTTGAATCTGGGATCCTTTGCTAGTTATAAACAAAGTACTGAAGTTTGTATGGATATGTAATCTGCAATAGTTAAAAGAATTAGTTTATTGACCTATATACTCTATTACACTTTTTGTAGACAAATTCATCTAATGGTTAAAGTGTATTCACAGCTATTAATTAGGTCGATGCATCTTTCCCACAAACACTTACACACATCATCATCGTGAACCGAATTTTGGTGTGGAAGAATTTGTAAACAAAGTTGACCTCATCTCTATACAGAGAATCAGTTGACATGTTGAAATATTGATGCTTTTGATGTTATTTGCATGCTTGATTCCAGGGAAACAAAATTTAGAGATCTTTTTGATATTCTTTAATGTGATATCTGCTTGCAATGTGCCTCTGTTTGTTTAGTGTAGTTGGAACGTGGTGCTTACTTTGCCTGTCATTTAATTCTTGCCAACACGATGTGCAGAACATGGAGAAGGACTTCAAATCCTTCACTATGAAGTTGGACAGAAATATGAGCCACACTATGACTACTTTATGGATCAATTTAACACTGTGAATGGGGGACAGCGTATAGCTACTGTTCTTATGTACCTGTAAGTGACATCATTCATCTGCCACAAGAATGCTCTTAAATGCATTTTATATAATATCTTATTTGCGTTCCTTGACTTTCTTATTCCCCCCTTTCACTGCTCTTTCTTATTCCCCCTTTTCACTGCTGTACACAGCTCACATGTTGAAGAAGGAGGTGAGACAGTGTTTCCTTCTGCTAAAGGAAACATCAGTGCAGTACCTTGGTGGAATGAGTTATCTGAATGTGGCAAGACGGGACTATCTGTCAAACCCAAGATGGGCGATGCTCTACTTTTCTGGAGCTTGAAACCTGATGCTTCGCTGGATCCTTCAAGTTTGCATGGTTAGTTACAGTCATGATTGTGTAGTTTTTCTTAATTCCATGCTTAAAGCCCTGATGTTACGTACCGTTTGCCTTTGTCCCGCAGTTATTCTGATTTGAAAACAATAATGATTCCAACTTTGCTTCTCTTCAGGTGGTTGCCCGGTGATTATTGGTAACAAGTGGTCATCAACCAAATGGATGCGTGTAAATGAGTATAAGGCCTGATTTAGCATGTAAAGGTAATTATTCATAACCACCTATAGCTAGCAATGTATATTTTGGGTTTTTTTTTTAATATTCTTACTACCAAGTCTTGTACGGTTGATCCCACATCGGTTGGGAGCAGCATTGACTTTACAAAATCATTATGCACGAACTAATAAAATAGTTGTCTTTCTTAGGCTGTGAGAGAAGCTTTTATGTCCATAATTTAACATTTTCTTGAGTGACATATTGCATCAATGGCAAGTTGGTTTTACATCATACTTTCTCCTCTAATTAAGACCTCTGAGTTGTCATTACTGAAGAATCTTTTTCGTATGTTTCTTGAGCTTTTACTAATTTTCCCAAGGTTCTAATATTTAATCTCTCAAAGCTTTTTCCTATATGTTGGTCAATTCCTTGTTTCCTCTCTCTCTCTCTTTTTGTGTGGTTATTTACACTGATTTTTGTTCATCTCATTGCAGGAACTTAGGCGATTTCCACATCTGGCACGACATCGCTGGCGTTGATGGACTGCAAATGGATATGTACTGTTGTATGACGTCGAAGCATTTCCGTTCATTCATTTTGATAATGTATCGAGTGAGATAATACTTTCGAACTTTTATGGTTTAACGAGCGAGCTGCATCATATAGTTGGTATTAGAAATACTCGTACCTAATTCCAAGGTTGAGAGGGCATAGCAATTCATTCCTTAAATAAACTTTTGCTCGCCATATATTATTCCTAACCTCACTTTTTCTGTGCTACATAGAGTCTGCATATAAAATGTAGCCTAGCATTTGGTAGACTCGTAGGATCGAGACCAAAATTAAAATTGAGGTCCAAGTTTGATATGAATTCAATTAGGTTTCAAAAATTAGGTCCAAGTCCAAGGTTCCATAAGGCTCTTCAAACATATTTTGTGTTGTTTCAAGTTAATAGCTCTTTGCACAATACTTAAAGCGACAAAATGGTACAATATGAAAGTTGCACTAATGAGAAATGATAAAGAAAAAGCAATAATGAAAATAATTGTTGTTATATGATAAAAAAAATGGAATAAACAATAATCAATCTTTTCAAAATTTCAAAATTTAAGCTTTTTTAAATTTTTAATTAAGTGATCAATTTTTTAAAACTTTAATAATTTAGTTCAAACGTTAGTTGTTCTGATACGTCTATTCTGATACGACTAATAGATAGACGTTACATTAAGTAGATATGTCATATTATAAAAAATAACATTTTGAATTGAATTGTTAAGGTTTTAAAAAGTTGATCATTGAAAATTTTAAAAGTTTATGTACTAAATTGACAAAATTTTAAAAGGTTAAACACTTCTGAATGTATTATTCCTTAAAAAAGGTTCACTATTTCAATACAAATAAAACTACATTAATTTTGATGTTAATAGTTTTATTTTATAGGAATTCATTTTTAATATTATACCAAATCTTTAAATTATATGCAATAATTTATTTTTAAAGGCTTTAATTAATTGTTACTCTTTTATGGATTCAAAATCTTCACTCTCACATATCTTCATCTATATTTAATAAGAAATCATTATAACTATCACGCCCAGTTTTGTAATAATTTGATTTCACATCTAGTTATGCAATAATTTGATTTAATAAAGAATTGATTAGTAGCAAATAGATATATCTTTACCATAAAGTATTTTTCGAATAAATATCCAAAAAAATCATAATAGAAAGCTACTAGGACTATAAGAGTAAGATACTTATACATCATAAACTTTATAATTACAAATTAAAGAGTTTACCTTAAATAATTTTATTATATACCCAACTTTTAAGACATATTAGGACCTCCAAAACTGTCAGATGAAGCTAACCAAGATGACAACTCATTATCCAACTATTAGTACTAAAAGTATACTAATATAAGACTAATAAAAGACATACCAAATTAGTGGTTAAAATTCACACAACTTATAAAATTTGGCTGCTCGAATTTGAGTTTTATGTTTGAGATTTCAATTTAGATTGTTAGAATTTCAAGTTAGGAATAGTTAAATTTGTAGAGCTTAATACAAGTGGAATTTTAGGATTTGGTTGTTGAAAATTCAAGTTAGAATTACAGGAATTTTAGTGAAGTAAATAAGTAATGGTAAAGAACTATGAATCACTATTAGAAGAAAACATCATAAGTAGCATAAACTAAATTTTGGTCCTTGTTGTCATTGTTGTCACTTGAACTCCCACTTTTCATCTCACTAAAGTAAAGCTTCTGATTGACTAATTTATACTCTTTTATTTCTTTTTATAAACTCCAAAATATTTTGCATCAATTTTCTTTAGATTGTCTAAAGCCATCCTTAACGTGGAATGTGACATATATTCATCATATAAGCATGTAGTCAACTTTTGAAATTTATATTCTAAAATTCAAGAATTGTCATAAATTGATTTTCCTTTCCATTTGACAAGAACCTATTAATATTCACTACCTTTTGTGGCTACAATTTGTTCATCAAGAATATATTACATCTCTTCTTTAAAATGAGAAATGGCTAGAATTCTCGCAATTGTAATAAGAGATAAGGGTATCATCATGTTCACAATAAATAGTTAAATTCGTAACATTAAAAATATGAATAATTCCCATATCACTTGGTAATTTTAAAAAGACATTATCACTATTTTCTTAAGGATCTTATAGATTCTAACATTCCTTGAATCAAGCTTTTTGTTTAATTTTTTCCTTTAAAAATGTTTCAGAAGAATCTTTACAATCACTATATCCCTTTCATTGAATTCCACCAAATGACAATGTGATCAATATATTCTTCTTCAACACGCGTTCATTTGTAATTAGTTTTGGTAAAATCCAGCCAACTATATATTATATATTGATACTTGTTGATCAAATTGTAAGATAGGTCATTGACTTACAATCAATTATTGGTATAATGTTAATAGAAGCATATGATATATGACAATTACACAAGCAGAACATATGAAACACTTTAACACAATCATAACAAAACTTTCACCGCACACTTTATGCACATGAAAAATTCATCACAAACTAACTAAAAAAAAGCATCCTTTTCCCTTTCTTCTCTAACATTAAGACACTCAAACTAAAGTCCAACCATTCACAATCCAAACAAATGCAAACAACTTAAAAAAAACATCAAACAACCCATCCAACATCAAAGCTTAAAACACTAACAATGCAAACACAAAAAACTCCAAAAATAAAGATTCAATGACTTACCTCGACCGACGATTCATTAGAGATGATGGAAGCAGACAATGGCATACGGTGGAGTCCCAAATGAAGAAGATAGAAGGAGAATGGAGAGAAAATTAAGAACTTACGAGTAGGAGAGGAGAGGTTGAAAGAAAATGGGGAGATGTCAAGTTCTTTCGATTAAACAGAATCCAAATTGAGGTCATTTGTCATTGAACAAATGACATCATTTTTGTTTAATTTTTTTCATACTGTAACATTGAGTCGCCAAATGTTAATCAGCAACTAATATTTGGCAACCAATTTACAAAATCATCACCCTTTGGATTAAACAATATACACGATGTCATTTTCACTTAATTTTTTATGTTGCAATATTTGGTGACGCTCTCACAATTCGTCGTTAAATGCTAATCAATAGTCAAATATAGGGCTACCAATTTACAAAAACGTTGCCAATATTATACTTTTTTATAGACTGTTTTATTTTGCTATTTTTTAAATATATCATAAACTTAAATTGCTATGGAATTTATATATAAAAATATAGTTTTTTATACAACATAAAATTCTAAAATCATATATATTAAAAGAGATTAATAAAAGGTATAAATGACGTTTTTGTTAACTAAATTTATTTTTACACTTATACAGTCATTGTGATTAATATTAAATTTGATCTTTGAAATGACATTGTTGTTAACTAAATTTCTTCTTAGGCTTACAATAGATTTTGAATAATATTAAATTTGATTCTTAAGAATATGATGTTGATATTTAATATTTAATTTCCATTTGTTACTATATTGCAATTTATTTTTTAATTAAATTGCTATGATTATTGTCGTATATAGTAATTAATGTAACGTTACATGGATATATAGATAATAAGTTTAATCAATATAATGAGTTATGAGTTATTACATAATATATAAATTTTCTCATATCTTACTTATGTAATATATTACTCTATTTAATCATAATTCCTTTTTATTATATAAAAATTCCATATTGTTATATATAATTTATATATTATATACAATTATGTTATCCAAAGTTGAAGCCAAATGGTAATGGTCTTTGAATCCTCGCCAAATGCTATATCTCTTATGACTTAATCGAAAAAGACTTCTTTTAGCTTAACAACAAACGATGTCGTTTTCTACTAGGTTATTAACACAAAAATAAAACTGTCTTTATTTTCATGTCAATCGTCATATTTCCTCTTGGTAATCCATTGAAGAAGCATCATCTCCTCTTTTATGATCATCTCCTATTTTGTGTTTGTCACCAAAGAAGAAGCATCATGTTTTATGTTGGTAAATATTGTTTTTGTATTCTATTACCAAAGAACCCTCCTTATTATGCTATATTTTTCTGTTACATTTTGGAGTTTATATGGGTTTTTTGTTATGCAAAGGGTGCATGGGTTTCCCTTTTTGTTTGTGTTTGGAAGATGTTGAATTATGTTTCTATGTTGGATATGTATGGACAGACTTTTTTTCCACCTTCCATGTTTGTTTGAGGAAACCTTACTAACTGTTTGATGAAAGGTCTGTTATAGAATTAAGGTTAAATCTGCAACAAATGTTCATGTTCATATTTATCATATGATTGCTTTTACACCAAATATCCACCATAAGGACTTTATTTCAACATGTCATGACACTGTGATTAGACATAACAATTAAAAGTCAAATGGTCAAAATCGAAAATATTAGTAAAATATCAAAACATAAATAGGTAACAAATGTATAAGTCCGAATATTTCATTCAACTTACTTAGAAATGGTTAATTACTTCATAAGAAGATCAATTCCCATTACATTGAGTTTTCTTGCTGCTACCTTTCTTACTTTATCTTGTTTTAGTACTTTTTTATGAATACATATATCAATAAACCAAAATTCTTAATTTGAACCATAAGAAAATAGGTAAGGATGTTTACATGGACAATTTGGATTGTAATATAGTTATAAAATAAAAGAATAAGGTTATGACTCAAAGGAGCTAACTAGGAATATAGAATTGGGGTTAACACTTGTCAACCAATGAAAGCCTTTTTTTATTCTTATACATGCATAGATCGATTAGGTTTTCAAATGTTCCAAGCAAGTTCTGGAGAAAAATCCTAATATAAGACAATACACTTTAAAGGAAATACATATTGATTTGAGTGTTTCAATTTTTTACGACTCAAAATCTTAAATTTTGTTTGAAATTAGTTCAACTTTGCACGATGCCTTATCATTTGATCATCAAATTTTATAAAAGTGCATAATGCTATCTAATTTAACTGTTCAACATATTTTTACTCTTATTATTAAAAGACCAAATCTTTTAACATACACACATTTCAATTTATTGAAAATATATTTTAAATAAATATACGTTGAGCTTAAAGCTCTCATATACGTTGGGCATAGCCCTGATCATCGAGCTGATGCTCGGCATCGAGCTGAGGCTC
>JANIHY010000210.1:16584886-16605609 GCA_027479065.1 Erythroxylum brevipes | reverse complement strand
GGCATCGGAAACTTCCAGCTAATTAGGAGCTTTGCCTTAAGTTAGTAATTTGGTTGGCCCTCCGAGCATTTTATCATGGAGCATCTTTTGTATTTTGAGATTTCACTTTATTTTGTAATACGCTGCATTTGAGAATATTGTTGAATGCCTTTGAATGATAATGTCAAATGAATTATGCATGTGGATGGATGAATGAATGTATTTATTGTTATCCGAATCGAATGTGTATTTGTATGGATGTTGGGATCGGGTCCGCCGGTTCGGGTCGCCCGTTGGGGCGCAGCCCGAGGGGCCGCCTCGGGATTCGGAGGTCCGGGGCCCGGGCCCAACAGTATGTATGGAAGTGGAGCACAAGCAGAATATGCTAGATAGTATTCCTATCATGAAGTTCAATTTCGTTGGAGAATTGGTGGAAGACAAATTTGTGTTGTCCTACACATGGAAGCCATACATGAAACCCGATGCCAAAATGTGGATTCCCAAGAGGAATGTTAATGAGGTAATCAATAAAAGCAAATTGTATTCAAGTGCACCTGAAACAAAGCAAGCAGATTGTGAAGTGGGAAATGCAAAATTTTAATAAACAACTCATCCAGTTAACTTGGGAAAGACACATAGTGGTCTTATGGAAGTATCTGAAGTAGAAATAGTTAAGATTGTTGAGAATCCAATTGCAACATCCAATCACAATATAAGCTATGTAGAAAAGAATGGTAGTAAGCATAAGAGATCATCCGAAACCTCCATGCAGTGTGCTAAATTAGATGATAATGTAGAAAATTAGCAGTAGAGGACTGCTAGATTCCAACAGAATAACGCGAAAGACATTATGTAAGAGGGTAAATATCAAATTCAACAGAAGAAGGTAGAAGAAACATCAATGGAAAAAACAATCAAAAAAACTAGTCATTTGATAGCTGAAGTAACAAATGCTGGCAGATTAGATACCCCAGGTGTTGTAAATATTGTTAATGAAAAGAGCAACAGTGAAACTAGTATCCAACAGGAAGATTAGTAAACAATAGGGACTAAAAGTTGAAAAACTAGGGGAAAGACTAAGCCCTTTAGACCCTGGTAATTAGCACAATATGGAATATTAGGGGATTAAATTGTCCTAATAAACAACTAGCTTTAAAGGATTATCTCCATGCTAGTTAGTCTTGTTTTGTTGGTTTGATGTAAACCAAGATCAAAGAGGAAGTTTTTCTAAATGGGATCAATTTTATTCCATGATATTGAAAAACCTTGAGCAATCACTCTAAGCATCCCAATGGAATGATTATTGTCGCAATAGGTCCAACTTACCTTCTTCTCTCCAGTTGGTACTGCATTAATCAACTACTTCATTATGAACTTGTTTTTATGTCACTTGGCATTCTTATAACTATAAATATGGATTATGCTGCTAATTAGGAATTTCAAAGGGTTAGCTTGTGGAAAGATCTACATGATATTGATCTAAACATGTCAGTCTTGTGGATGGTGACAGGGGATTTTTACTGCTTATTATCTTCTTCTGAAGCCTTGGGGGCTAGGAAAGTTACATATGTTGATACTAAAGCACTGACTTCATTAACTTCTTCTCTTAAACTTGTTGATCTAAGATACCAAGGACCTATATTCGCATGGAACAATCACTAAAAAGGTAATACAAATGTTCAAAGAAAGCTAGACAAGTGCTTAATAAACAATAATTGGCATAATCAAGTGACTAAAAGCTGTGCAATGTTTGAGGAACCTTTATTTTCTGATCATACTCCTATTAGGATATGCATCGATGGTAGCTCGATTAAAAAAAAGATCACCTTTCAAGTTCTTCAACTCCTTAATCAAACACTCTCAACTTGATTCAGTTATTGTAAATGTTGTTGGTATAAATGTGTAGGGTTATAAGACTTTTCATTGTGTTCAAATGTTGAAATGTATTAAAGTTGAATTCATTAAGCTCGCTAAGCTTAATACAAATCCATTGAAATTCAGTAAATAGCAGGCCTTCAAAAATTTGTCTTTGACCTAAAAGCTTTGAGCCAAGGACCATACTAATTCCTCACTCTTAGAGAAAGAAAAATTAAAACTCTATAGTTACTTGCAAGTCATTGAGGAATATCGAGAGCAACTGAAACAAAAGTGCAGAATCCAATGGTTGCAAGAAGGGGATAGAAATACCAAATACTTTTTTAATGTGAGTCAAGGTAGGAGAAACATAAACAGAAACATGATAGTTTGTTTGATGATGAGAATGGTATGAAGATAAATGATAAAAATAACTCAAAAGAAGGGTCAAAAGTCACTTTCAAGCAATAAATGGAGTATCTACTCATACTACTAGTCTTCTTAGTTGTCTAATTAGTCAAGTGGTTAGTTTCGTCAAATAGGAACAAGAATTTTCACTAATCAGGGAAGTCATAAGTGAAGAAACAAAATAGGTGCTATTTTCATTTCATGCAGATAAGTATCTTAGGCCAGATGGCTTTAAAGTTAGGTTCTTTCAAGAGAAATGGAACTTATAAATAATACCAGTTATTAACGCAATCAAGGAGTTCTTCAATAGTGGTAAGTTACTCACTGAAATTAACAAGACTTTTCGCGCTTTAATGCCAAAGGTCCCCAACCCAAAGAAGCTTAATGAGTATAGACCAATAACCTACTATAGTGTGCTATATAAGATTGTTTTTTAGATTCTTTCTAATAGATTGAGAAATACTCTACCTGGTATTATCAATTATAGTCAGGGTGCATATGTTTCAGGAAGAAGTATAGGTGATATTATAATGATGGCTCAAGAATTATTCAAAGACTATAATCATAAGGAACATATCAGAAGTTGTGCTTTCAAAATAGATTTCACTAAGGCATACGCTACAGTTGATTGGGGTTTCATTATCAATGTTCTCCATTCTTTTAATTATCCTAGCAAGTTCATTAGCTGGATTTATTATTGCATATCAATAGTTTCATTCTCAGTGTTAATAAATAAAGAACCTACGCATCTTTATTATGCAGCTAAGGGAATTAGGTAGAGAGATCCTCTTTCTCCCTACCTATTCACTATGGAAGTTATTCAAAGATTGACACATATGTATAATGATGAAAGCTCAAATTTTAGATATCATTATTATTGTCTAGAGCTCAATATCACTCAACTTTCTTTTACTGATGATCTACTCATGTTATGTGCTAATGACTCTACTTCAATTGAGGTAATCTTAATCTCTTTATTGAGCTTCAAAGAAGTATCAAGTCTAAGGTTTAACTCTCAAAAGAGTTCTGTTTACCTTTCCAAGCAAAGTATAGCTGACTCCTCAAGGGTGATCATTAGCGCAAGGCTTTCAATACAACATTTACCTTTTAATTACTTGGGTGGTCCCATTTCTACAAAGAACCTAAAGGAAGCTTAATGCAAACTTTGACTAGACAAAGTTCATAAAAGAATCACTAACTAGAGCAATAGATTTTTGTCTTATAAAGGTAGGTTACAACTAGCTATATCCATTTTCAATAACCTACACATCTATTGGCTATCACACTTAGCAATACCTACATGAGGATTAAAAAGATTAACAAAAGTATAAGAGACGTCATATGACATAGACAAAATATCAGTGGTAAGAAGACTTCCAAGGTTAAATTGAATGTCATTTGTTTTCCAAAAAGTATGGTAGATTAGATATCAACTCAGCTAGTAGAATGAGCAAAGTATTGTTAGCTAAAAAGCTATGGAGGATTTATTATGATAAGGAGAATCTTTGGGTGAAATTGGTGCACATGTTTCATGTCAAACAAGGAAGCATTTGGCCTGTGGCTTAAAAAAGTACTTAATGCTATACTTTTCAACAAATATTATGTACTAGATCTTTTATGCATTTTCATATCAAACATCACATTAGAGATGGAAAAGGCACAACCTTCTGGTTTGACAACTGGCATTCTCTTGGACCATTATACAAAACTCAACATTTTATAGCTCTAACACGGCTAATCCCTGAAAATACCAAAATGCACATATTTGTTTGAAATGATAGTTGGTATTGGCCATTTCAGGCAGGGAGAGGAATCAGACCAATAGTAGATTGTATGCTAGATATTGGTACACTGATCATTTTCCCCCTTTACAAACTAATATGGAGTTCTAGAATAATTAAAAGATACTCTTCCATACTTTGGCTAGCTGCTCAGCTAAAGCTAAATATCAAAGATAAGATAAAATTTTAGATCTCAGATAAGTTATATCATCTATGTATCAGTGAGGAAGAATCAATTGACCACATCTTCTTCAAGTGCTGCCAACACGTCAACTATGGAAAAAAATTCAGTTTGTTTGAGCTACAAGATATAAACCTCAATTAGGAAGACTATCTGTATTGGATAATTGGGCTAAAATGGAAAAGCAAGGAGGATCTAAAGGTGTTCAAGGCTAGTTTTGCAATGCGCTTGTACATTTCTTATTGATGATGGGAAACACTAAGATATTTGGAAAATCTGAACTTTATGGTAATACACTTGGATGGAGTTTTATCTTAAGCTAAGGATAACTATTTTGACAAAGTTTCATCAACATCTCATCTCAACTAGTATCAAATAGCTAATTAGTATATAGAAAGTGCACATATTGTTAATAGATTTTGTAGTTAGCCAGTTTGTACATACTCTAACAGTTAGAAATGATTATCACATTCTTTCGTAAATTTCATCTTTTTATGAATGAATATATTATTTATTTAAAAAAAATGGATAAAGAGAGAGAGAGAGAGAAAGGAGAAAGAATCATGAACTACTTATTTGTTGGTCCCCATTTCCACTGCCTATTATTTAGAGTCGTGAGAATGTGAGCCTATTAACCTGTAAGGTTACTTGAATGAACCCTCATTTGTTATCATACCACAATGGTGGTGTGCCTACACCAGTCAATCACCAAATCAAATTTGAATTCTTCAAAATAATTGTATTCTTAGTCTCTAGTTTATTTTAAAGCAAGAACTACCTTAATCAGAGCTCTATAGATGAAGATATGCTTAAGAAACCAAAGTATGTTCATAGCCCAATCATGCTCTCCTAACCAACCCCTCACTTCCTTTTCATCCATCTTTTTCAAATGAACCCCAAAGGCTACCAATTTCTGCGGAGATATATAAAACTGTGCTAGGAATCTATTGGTTTAAGAATCACTTCATTTGGAGGTCGAGTAATGAAGTTATGTCCAAAAGAATTAGACATGATCTTGTTCTCAATCATATTGTACTTATCTTGGAACAATTAGTCTAACTTTCACTAGAGATGTTAGATTGAGTTCATTCTTAGACAGTTTGAAATCGAACTTCTAGATATACAACTTTTGTGAAGAATCCAAAGTAAAAATTTGTCATTTTTGGGGTCAAAACACGGGATGTGTGAAACTACACGGACGGACCATGTAACCTTCGGGTGCAACAATTTTTCTGCATCAGGAATACACGGCCAGTGTGAATCTATATGGCCTGATCGTGTAACCTTCGGGTATAACAAAAATTTTCACTCTCCAAGACAATGGATCCTAAACCCATTCTAACATCCCTTTTACTCATAATCTTCCCAAATCGAATGATTCTAATGTGATATCACTTTTTATACTCTAGTCATTCGAAATAAACATCCTATACAACATTACCATCTTATAACGATCATATCTCTCAACACCATATCCAAAAATTATGTAATTTATATTGTTGGAAAGCTAGAAAAATAAACTACAACTTTAATGAAGACAACTTTGTAAATTCGTCCTAGATTATTGCAGTTTTTCTCCTAAAATCAAAACACAATTCTTACCCCTATGAAAACTTGAAATTTGCAATGTAAGGACTTGAAAAATCATAAGCAAACATAATGTATATACATTTCATCAACATTAAAAGATAAAAGTTTACAACACTTTAGTGGGCATTTTGAGCCACCTTACATTATAATTCAAAAATACAAACTTTACAAGAACAATAATTTCTCAAAATACGACTAAAGCCTTATTTTACATTATCTAACTTCAAAAAAACAAAATATGCAAATTAGATTGATGCCTGGACTTTCAACTCGATCACTCGATATCTTGCTCATCGCTTGTAGATGGGAAGGAATGAGGGGTGAGCTTAAAGTTCGCGAGTAACAGTTTTATAATCGGTAACAAGCAAAAACTATTGAAAACCCTCGTGATCATAGCAAATTCCCATGAAAATCTATAAAACATATATTTCTCAAATTCTCAACTTGTCAAACCAATTCACAACTCACATAAGTCAAACAATCGTCAAACTTGTCGACAAATGTAAACACATAAACACATCATAATGGTTTGGGAAAATCCATAAACATGACGAATTACACAATTTCACGTAATAGTCCTGTGTAGTCGTAAACTTGAGAGAGTCTATGAAGGAGCATTGTGCCACTAGCGAGCAAACGGGAGAAGTCTTTAACTTGATCAACGTGCACGTGACATTCTTGAACGAACTACACCAAACTCACATAACATGTAATTCATGAACTGAAAATAGTTTGCTCAATTAGCACATTTTTGAAAACTTGATTTCATATACTAGCTATTCTTTCAAAAATTATTTCCATCATCATTTCACAATTCCACAACCAAAATTCTATACCAAGCATAATAGCCCTTTCTCAAATCATTCAAAAGCAACAAATACCACAATTATGAAGCAATTAGCAATCATTCCCATATCAACTCAAAATTTATTAACAAAATTCACATACAAAAAAACATGTGGCACATTCTCAAGCATTTAAAGAACAATAAATGCACCTTTATAAAGTAGTTGGAAAATTATTTAATTTCATTTATTTGAAGAACATTTATGGCTTATTAACTCAATTATAAAAATGTAACTCACCTTAGTTTCCTTGCTTGAAAACTTGCTTAAGGATGTCTCTCCTCTTGCTCCTCTTGCCTCTCTTGCCTTCCTTCAACATTAACAAAAATTTCCATTCAAAATGAACTTCAATTGGAAAACCCAAATAAACCTATGCATGAAATTGATCCTAGAATACTAAAACTCATGCATTTCCTAATTTCTTTGAACCAAAACCCTTCAAAAAATTCAAAAGATTAAACATACACTTATCTTAAATCTTCACTAAATAATGAGTTTCTTGGCTCTAATTGAAGCTTTAACCTTCCTCTTCCTTTTTCCCTTCTTGTTCAACCCAAAAATCTCTCTTGAAGGCTAAAAAAAATTGAAACCTAACTTAGCCCTCTTCTTTCTCTCCAACGACACTCTCTTCTCCACTCTCTTCAATTTTCGTTTTTTGCTTCTTCCAAATGCAAGACAAACCTTCTTTCTCCCTTTTATACCCTTAATGAATCTAAAATGTCCAATTTACTCTTCCTTCAATGCCTTAAGACTTTACAACTTAAGTGATCTTCCAATAATGCGCCTCATGCAATCTTACCACCCTAACACTTTAATTCAATTAACCTATGTCATATAATCTTACTCATATTAGCATAATTAATCACTCCAAAATAAATTAATTTATCAAAACCTCAAAATTAATTTAAATCATGCTTATTCATCAAGAAAAAAATTCGGGGGCCAATATTATTCATTAACCAATTGAAAAACCTATTACAGACATTATATGTAATGGCTTTCTAGTTGTTGGCTAACTATCATCAGATGTGTTCAATTCTGTCAACTCCTTCTTGTTCTACGACCACGTTTCCCTATACTCCTTAACTTCTAACTTTACAAAATGAACTTGTTCCACTGCTTCACTTTGTTAATCTCTTTTTCACCTTTCCTTTGTAACAGATCTTCATGTTAAAGTCACCTAAATTAAAAGCTAATAATGAACCATGTTGAAGCAGATTATGCACAAACTAAGATGAGGAAAACCTTTGAGTGGCTATCTTTAAGTTCTGATTTATATTGTAAGATGGAATGAATTGTCAATGTGGGTACTCTGGCTATTGCCTATTAGTCCAATGTTCCAATTCTTGTCAACGAATAAAAGTGGAGAAAGCTTGACATTTAGCTTAGACTTGTGCTCTTTGAAATCTGTTTTTGTCTAGTGCATTTTAAGTTTTCCTGTTCTCTGAAAGGCTTTGAAACGTCCACAAAAGGAAAACTAAAGATCCTGCACATTTGTCAAAGTTCCGACATTTGAAATTGTTGGAATTTTGAAGAAAAGAATAGAAGATGAAAGAGATGGGATAAGAAAAATTTTAAACAGTATGTAACACACCCATACATTTATTATTAAACTTGATTGCCTTATATAGGCAAAATACAAACAACTAAAAATAAAACTTTCAGCCACCAAATCTAGCTTATAAAATAAGATTAGATATAATCTAAGATTTATTCTAAGATAATCTAAGACCTATTCTAAAAGAATTTAAATAACTCTAAAATTTGAATTAATTCCCAACATTCCCTCTTAATTCAAATTTTTTAGATGGAACACATCTCTCCTAATATTCAGAATATTATATAAAGTACTTCTCTTCACCAAAATCTTGTTGATGCCCTTCTCATTAACCTGCAATAATTATGTGAAGCACTTCTCTTCACTAATTTCCCATTGATGCACTTTTTATCATTTTGTTGATGCCCTTCTCACCAATCTACAATCATTAGAGCACGTCTCTCCAAAAACATCTTGGTGCACTTCTCACTAATAAATCTTTAAAAAAAAAAGTTTCTTCAATGTATGATGCACTTTCTCATCATCTATGATGCACTTTCTCATCATCTTACCATTGTTGAGTACTTTCTCTCAACTAGTTCTAAAAAGAGTTTCTTTTTTAATCACTTGGCTTTCCTTTGTGCCAATAATATTTCTCTTCATGACCCGGCTTCTTGCAATTTGTATATTGGAGAATATTCCTTTCTTCTTCGATAATGGAACCTTTGCTAGATAGGCTTCCTCTGCCATTTTTTTTCACTTTCTTGCTTTCTCACTTAATCACTCATAGGTCTCTCAAGGATCTAAGGCTCTGATACCATGTTGGAATTTTGAAGAAAAGAATAGAAGATGAAAGAGATGGGATAAGAAAAATTTTAAACAGTATATAACACACCCATACATTTATTATTAAACTTGATTGCCTTATATAGGCAAAATACAAACAACTAAAAATAAAATTTTCAGCCACCAAATATAGCTTACAAGATAAGATTAGATATAATCTAAGATTTATTCTAAGATAATCTAAGACCTATTCTAAAGGAATTTAAACAACTCTAAAATTTGAATTAATTCCTAACAGAAATAAAATAGTAAGTTATCTTTTCCTGCTTCAAGCTTGACAAAGATAACTGCTCCAGGAAAGAGTTAATTGCTCGTAAATCTAACTTGATACAATTTCCTGCACTCTTGGAATTGAGAAAAACTTCTAATGAACCTAAATTTTTTAAGAATGTGACTCATCTTTATCAAAAGCAATCAGAATGAAGGTGCGGTTGATAGCTAATGTTAAGATATTATATATATAGTGCATATATATAGTGCGGTTGATAGCTAATGTTAAGATATTATATATATATATTGGCATTTTAAATTGGATATATAAAATCTTAATTATAGTGGAATTAAAATTATGATTATTTGGTTGAAGTGGGATTTATGCAAATCTCCTAATAACGGTAGAAGTCTATCTCTCCCATCCACTGCAGATGTCTATCTCTAATGTAAATCTTGCATGAGTGGGTAACAGGTGCATTAGTTGTTCATTGAATAAACAAAGCAGCAACTGTGCATGTCTCGGTGATATAGCTTAAGGCAACTTTGGTTTGTGTAGTGGGCATTGAATATATATGGAATAAAAAAGCTGCTGATGTGGGAGTCTTGCAATCAATAGTGGGCATCAATTAAATACTTGAAAAAAAAACATAGCTTACATGCACTGGTATGAAATTTTTGTGGTTAGTGTTTGTGAGATGATCAAATCACCGTCGTGAGCTGCGCAGAGATACTGCCCCATTGGTTTTATTGTGCCGCGTATACCTTGGACTGTTTCCGCATCTCAAAGTCTTTGCATTTACTTGACTTGACTTCGGTTTTGTAATTCATTCTGAGCTTCTGGCCTCCTGCGTTTTCTTCTACTCTGGGAGATCATTGAGAGCTCTTTTGGTGTCTAGTCTGAGGATTTTGGCGGCTAATTTTTCTATTTTGTTTGCATGATTTTATTGAACTGTTCATTGCCGATGAAGTGTTAATTTTGTGGTTGTCATTTTTTATGTTGGTGTGCAAAAATTTCAAAAGTTTTCTTTTATTTTTGCTTCTGTCTTTGTTATTGGTTTTGTGTGAAAAAACTTCAGCAGTTGTCACAAAGTTTTAGTGAAGATATTGAAGCTCACAGCAAATCTTTCGATGAACAGCTTTTCATTCTTTTGTTGATGAAGCAGTATATTTAGGGGAGTTATTTTTCTATCTCAAGTGTATTTAGTTTTTGTTCTTTATTATTCTAATTACTTGAGTTATTCATTTATTGTTCTTTTGTTAAAAGATTGATTGAGAAAATTCTCGATAAAGAATAGTGTTGAATATGTGACTTTGAAACAGTCAAAGATATTATTTGAGATATTATTGAGATAGCTATCAAATAAATTAGATTTTATTTTATGCTGATTTAGATTAGATATTATCTAATTTTTGAATTTTAGTTAGAAAAAGACTGTATAAATAGACAAGCTTCTATTCAATAAAAATTGAGAAATTCTTCTCCACATAAAAAAACAACAATTGGTATCAGAGCTCTCTTGATCTTAAGGGACCTCTAAACCTACAAACCTATAACCTATAACCCATAACTCATTCTACCCTTTCCCACACGACAAACAAAAACCACACGACAATGGATTCAGAATCATCGTTCACTGTCATTACTCTGCCAGTGTTTGATGGAAGAAATTATCTAAGTTGGGCTGTTCGAATAAAGGCCTTCCTTGAAGCAAATGACTTGTGGGAAGCTGTAGATGAAGACTACGACATCAACAACAAAAACGAAAGATCAGATTTTGAAGGGTCATTGACGCTTCAATTTTGGAAAAGAAGACGTGATATAAACATCAACAATAATGAAGATGATGAAAATGACAATCTTGCGCTTTGTTTATCATCTTCTTACAACAGTGGCATTAGCAATATTGCTACTACTACTTCAAGGAACAACAAAAATAACAAAACCATATCTTTAGACATACAGCTTTCATTTTTATTGCCAAACCCAATACCTCCACCATAAGATATCACCAGACGACAACCAGATGTAAGATGCAACAAGTGTGGACAACTAGGATATATTGAAAGGATATGTCAAGCGCAACAAAATGTGAAAGAAGCCAAACAAGCAGCAAATGATCAACTTGAAGAGGAGGAATTATTTGCAGCATCATGTCTAGCCTAACAGCGAAATTATGGGAGCACAAATAACAAAAAAGAAAAAAAATGTGCTTGGAGTTTGCAGTATCAAAGTCAAGGAGGAGTGTTGAATATGTGACTTTGAAACAGTCAAATATATTATTAGAGATATTATTGAGATGGCTATCAAATAAATTAGATTTTATTTTATGCTGATTTAGATTAGATATTATCTAATTTTTGAATTTTAATTAGAAAAAGACTGTATAAATAGACAAGTTTCTATTCAATAAAAATTGAGAAATTCTTCTCCACATAAAAAAAACCAACAGATAGTACTAGGTGGTCGTACTATTGGGTATGAAATTTTTTCACAGGAAGTGAGGTTGAGAGATAGTGTCAAGGGTTGAGTGATGTCGGCTCAGTAAAGTCTTGGATAAATCTATTGTACTTCGGTAAAAATGATTAAGCTGAGTGAGGACTCCGCAGACGTAGGTAAGGTGCGCCAAACTGCATTATCAAATTTTCTGGTGTTTTTATTATTTCAGTTTTATTTGTTTTTATTTTGTTGGTACTAAAGAAGTTTGCGGAAAGTTTGCTAAACAATTAACCACTTTTAGTTTTACAGCTAATATGTGCATTTGATAATGAAGTCCGCAGGCCAAAACAAATACAACAGACATCCCATGAACTGCTTTCAATCACCATCAAGCTCATAAGCTAGTGCCTAATTACCAGGTCAATCTTGTCCACTAGCAGATGACAAACTCTATAATAATACTCACGGATTCGACATCTTTCTATTAGTTACAGTGTCAATAAACTACAACAGGAGTCTTCTTCATCCGGTGACCCGAAAATAAGACAATGTAGCTGTTGAGAGCATTATCTTATGGTCGTCAATGTTAGAAGAAGAAATGCAACAAAACAATGCTGTGAAGCAATATGAAGAGTCTTAGGAGAGTAGGTTTCCTCAAGATTTCATATTAGCGCATGGCTGTAGACAAATGTACTACGTGGCTTAAGACGTAACATAAGACATATCATTTCATATTAAAGGCAATTACATCATAGTTTATTCTGCCAAACCACCATTTTAATATCCAAAATATGCCCTGTAATGCAAACGATTCAAGTTGGAATACTCTTATGTTTTGTAGTAACCATGTTTTATTTATTTACTTCTTTTTTCTTCATTGGAATGTTCAACTACGCAGCAAAGTAGAGCTCCTTGCCCTTAAATTTCTTTCTACTAACAACTGTGGCTTCGAACTTGGGACCTGTATCTTAGGAATTTTAACCTTAGATGTTGACCTAGAATGATATTTCATTTACTCTCAATAACACACTTCTTACCTCGGACGTTGAACAAGAATCAAGTCCTGAAAGAGTAGTTTTTGTGGGAATTATTTTACTCCCAATAATACAAACTGCATTCCAAGGACGAGCAGTGGCATCCATTCACGTATAGCGTATGCGTACATGTCTTAGAAAGTATTGAGACATTAGCCGTCCAAGTACAGAGAGACCAAGTCATTTGTCTATTAAAAGCAGCTGTACATGGTGCTTTCAGAGAATGGACTGCCGGCTAAAACTTCCATCCACACGCTAAACTTTACAGTATTCCTGTCTCTATCTCACCAATAACGACTTTGAGCCTTTAGGATGACATAGAACAAAGAAGAGATAATATGCAAGAATTGGGAATATGTAGGTGGAATAAGGAAGTTTTATAGTACGAAATTGATGTTCTCAAGTTTAAGATCACGATGAAACTATATAACTTGCTACCAGAGGCACCAGCAACATTAATGGACTATACAGCTTCATTTCCTCCTCCAGTCTCTCATGATACTTCCCATCCAGGGCATCTTCAAGTGGCGGAAATACTTGTAAGCATAGTTGTGCTGGTCCTAGTTGCTTCCTTGTGTCTATATTTCAGGAATAGGCTCACTCGTCTTTGTAGGAACCGGTGGACAGTGAAAGGTTAGTCACAATCTTCTGTATTTCTCATGTTTGTATGATATGTATCCTAAAACTTGTGAATCAAATCATCGTATAAAATCCAGCAAAGTTTTGTTTTATAGATGTTCTTTCCATATCTGATTTCACCTTATAGAGCTTTTGCTTAGAAACGCTGGTCAGATTTCTCTAATGATTCTTGCCATATATACATGTACCAACCAATGTAAGGGAAGATAAATTTAAACTTGGAAATGTATTTCTTGCTTTACTTTACTCCATAATCTGTGGTTCTGGGATAAAAATTCGATCTTGGGATCAGTTTACTTGAACCGATCTACTGCGATTTCTGGAAATTGATTTAGGAAATTTAAAAGCTGATGAGGAACTACCGTTGAAGCGCTTCCGTTTTGAAGATTTGCAAAAAGCTACAAAGAATTTCGGTACAGAATGTTTGATAGGAACTGGGGCATTTGGTAATGTCTACAAAGGAACATTTGAAGTGGAAGGCACTCTAGCCATTAAGAAAGCGCATTCTGATTCATACCAGAGCCTTGAAGAGTTTAGAAATGGTAAGCTTAGTCTAAACATGTAGTTTTCAAGCATTTGAGGAATTTGAAAGAGAGAAGACTCGTCAAGCTTCGAGTAACTGATCCATCTGCAGTGCTTCCTTAAAACAGAAGTGAGGCTTCTTGCGAAAGTTAAGCACAAGAATCTAGTAGGTTTGGTGGGGTTTTGTGAAGAATCAGGTAGGCAGATAATAAGCTATGATACATTTCAACTCACCATATCAATGACAAAATTTCTAGCATTTTGTTCCTGTAAAGCTGCTTTTCATTAACTCTGCACACAGGGAAAGTGTAGTAGAAAACATTAAAGAGATTTGTTCAATGGTTGCCTCAAACAGGAGTTAATGGAGGAAAAATACTGGTATACGAGTATGCACCAAACGGTTCACTGCTCGACTACCTCACAGGTAGGCTCCAATTTGGTGCTTATTGCAGGATGTAGTTGACCTTCATTTATGTAACTTCTTATCGTCGAGTTCCTTATAGGAAGAGGAGGTAGAACCTTAGCGTGGAGGCAAAGAGTATATATAGCCGTTGGAACAGCTAAAGGTATGTTTGCCTTGTCCTAACAATGACTAATGAGCTCTGCCGGTTAACAGAGAAGAAAAGTTACCGATGATGAAACAATTTGCAGGCATAGCTCATTTGCATGAGGGGGTGAAGCCTGGAATAATTCACCGTGATATAAAACCAAGTAACATCTTAGTTGGAGAGGGGTTCGAAGCCAAGGTCTCAGACTTCGGACTAGTGAAAATGGGGCCAACTGAGGATAAATCTCATGTTAGCACTCAGATCAAAGGCACTCCAGGGTACCTTGATCCTGCTTACTTTTCAAGTTTTCACTTGACTCCTTTTAGCGATGTGTACAGCTTTGGAGTTATACTCCTGCAACTTGTTACGGCCCGGCGGGCAGTTGATACATCTCAAAATCGCACAGATCACATCATTGATTGGGCAAGGCCTAGCTTGGAGAGAGGCAATGTTGAAGAAATACTAGATGTTGAGCTTCTAGTTGAACCATGCAACATGGGAGTTATGCTAAAGATGGGTCAACTTGGTCTGAGGTGTGGTTAGAAATCCTAAAGACCGCCCGACAATGACCGAGTTGTGGAAAGAGCTAGAAGCGGCACTTCTGTCAGCCGATCATGATAGCTTCTTCATCAATTCAAAAGATTCTTGTTTTGGTCCATCAACTGAAGATTATTCCCAAAGCATTGTTAGCATAGATGGTGTTGGCCTACAAAGATTTCATATAGACTTTGACAGCATCTCTATCTCTTTTGAAACTCCACCCTTGCGATGTTTTGAGACTAGCACTGTCATCTTTGAGAATAGTGACAAGAAGGAAGAAGCAGAGATCCAGCTTTCAAGTTGACTCCACGCTATATTCATTTTATTTTCATTCACTCAAAAGTTACAACAGCTGGATCGGTTAAAAGTTTACTAGAGCCGATTCAGGTGCAATTATTCATGCTGCTTAATACAACTCGTGCATTGCAATAATCTTCTGTTCCTCTTTCTTTCTTTTTTTTAACTTTCTTGAATTCTGGTATAAGAACAAACTGCCTGCAAGTTTTCAATTTAAAAGAAACAGATAATTACATGGAAAACTCCTTAAACTAGCTGAACATCATCAATGAACAATCACTAAACGAAAACAAGAAGCTGAGATGAAGAACTTGATTTGTGTCCATCACAACTAACCATTTAACTTTGACAATGAAAATGCTGCATGCTTCTCTCCCTTGGCATGACTTTACCGACTGATATTTCCATCTTCTCAAACTGAGAATCAAAAGACCTAGTCATCAGAACTGTTCCAAACCTCCATATTTCTCCTTTCTTTACGTATCTTTCACACAAGAACCTTAGAACACAAAGTCTCCTATGCGGGATACATTCATATAATTTTCGTCTAGTGTCTTTGCGTTGGCATTCTGTGTTATAAGGTTGGTATACATGAGCGTTGATGCCTCTGAAAACTCTGTCAAAGTCTCAAAAACTGAAGATAGTCCTGTCTGAATTCCATGTATGGTGACTTGCTGAGTCTCCTGCATACTGGTTAGATGCTTCACCTTCTCTGCATCTAGGCTTTTCCTGAACATATCCAATTGATTTTTCCGTTCTGCCAGAAAGTCTATACCTTTACGCACACTTGACTCAGGTAACTGATCAGAAAGTTTGGATTCAAGAATCCTCCTCTCCTCCCTCTGAAATACCAGGACCCTCTTATCGATCTCTTTGGCAAGTCTATCAACCTTTCTTTTCTGTTGTTGCTCCTCTCCTTGTTGATTGCGTAGGACATGGATATTCTTCCCAAGGTTTTTCATAGCATATGTTACAGCCTTATCTGGTAGATTCTGTAGACAAACAAACCACTTGTGACAGGTTACAAGTAATGGGGGCCCTCTAAATTGGGTTGATGGCATTGAAAACTTGCTCCTGTAGAACAATTCATCTTCTGGAGCAATGAATTTGCATAACCAACAAAAAAGTGCTTCAATGTATGCCTTCTGAGTTGAGACGTATGTAGCAAAACATGAATGCCAATTGTCAATGGCTGCCTCAAGCTGAATAGTGGCAAGTCGATGAGACTCATTGCAGAACTTTCCATAAGGAGGGCTGAAAGATGTGACGTCAAGCATAACTCTATTTTGACTTTGATGTGATTCTGACATTGTTTTCCAGCTCCTCATTAGCCTGCAGAGATCAAGTTCAAAATGTTATCCAAGTATATTGATCATGCCGTAAGGTTAGTTTTCAGATTCATTTAGTGCGTCAATTTAAATAGTAAATACTTTTTCTTACCCATGTAGCAGTTCAATAAGTTGTGGTTGTAACTCTTCATCTCTCAGTTTCCGGATTCTGTTAGAGATTGATTCTACAGTTCTTATTCCAACTGTTATTCTGGCATGTAGGTCATTCACATCAGCACTATGTTTATCCTTAGAGAACTTGCGCACATAATTTTTCCTAGCCTCTTCTCCGGTCTGAGCAACCGTACATGTTTAAGAAAGTTGTTAAATGGTGCAGAGAAGTATCTGCAATCATGGCTGGAGCCTAAAGTAAAGACCAATACTAGCAGACAATGCAACGTCATCAGGCATTGAAATGTAAAGGACAACAAGGAAGGAGTATAATAAATCATCTCACTACGCACATGTTAGGAACCAGTGCCTTGGAAGTAAATTATGAATGTCAGAACGACGGGTATAAGGGGTGAAAATTCAGGAACCATGATTTACCTTCACCTCTTCATAGAGCTTCTTCTCCCAAGCAAACAACCTTTCTAGTGTCAGGGCATGGTTCCCTGCTTCCATTCCATAGTAATCAAAGAGGTCATTCTTGAAATCTGTCCAACCTGATGAATTTGTAGAGTAAGACGTGAGGAGACTTCTACGCGACGAAGACCGAGATGAGGTAGATCGGTTCCATGTAATGGATTGGATAAGCTTGTTTGAGTTCTCTGCATTCAGACGCCAGGAATCAGAAATGAAAAAGCAGAATTCAAGTCATAAAGACAAAATTAACAAACAAAAACTAGTTGAAGATTGCACTCAAGTCAAATTAAGCAAATTCTACCTGGAGGACTTATGATGATCTTCCAGAAGCGAATTTGGAGGAAATGAAATTACACAACTGCATTAACAAAAAGGAAATGAAGACATGCGTGGATGATCACATCTTTTCTTCGTGTTAATTACTAACAAGATTGTGTCCTTAGGCAACGTTGCTACGAATACAATCAGAACATGGCCTCGCCAATGGGTCCTCGGTCATTACTTTCTCACTCGATTCTTGCTTAACAAACTTCAGAAAAAAACAAAAGACAGAGAGGAATTGCAAGTAAGAAGAAGGTCTAAAGAAGAACATACCTTTAATTTCCTCCAAACCAGAGTTCACTTGCACTCTGTTGGCCTCTAGCATCCTGGAAATTTCGAAGCCAGAATCATAAGCCCTGATGAAATGATCCTCAACGTCCTTCAGTGCTTCCAACAATTCCCTCCCATTTGCTGCTACATCAATTGTTCTGAGACCCTTGCTCTCAGCTAGTCTCGTATCAACAAAATCACCACTTATCTTCGTATCTGCCATGTTTTGGTTTTGACCCACATCACCATTTTGTTCATGGACAACTTCACTCTCATTCATCACCCTCTCTATGTCCTTTTCCAGCTCTGGAACGCCCTCTTTCTCTCTTACAGCCATCAAATCCTCATCACAGCTTTGGCTAAAACAATTTACCTCCTTTGTTGTCATTTCATCAAACGGGTTGAAAAAATCCCACCCAAATCCTCTCTGTGGTGATGGCATTGGCATTGCCTGAACCTCGTCTTCGTAAAAGTGGTTGCAAAGTTTTTCAACATCTTCACTCTCACTATCTTCCTCTTTTTCATCAACTTCAAGAACTTCTTCTTCTTCTTGTGTCTCTAACCTAGAAGCATCTGAAGTTTCTTCAAATTCTGTGGGCTGACATGCAGTGGTGAGCTTGACGCGCTCGGGCGGTCTCTGTAGAAGAAAAGTTGGTTTGGAGATAGGGGTCATGTTGGGGTAGTCAGTTACCGAGGACGAAGGAAAAGTTATGAGAAAAGGAGAAGATGACGAGGATTGTCTAGCCACAAATAACCTCAAAGCCGTTGCCATTTCATGGAGAGATTGATTATACATGCGGTGTCCATCTGCAAAACCATACCTTTTCTCTACAGCCAATTTCAAAAGCCGTTTTCTTTCTCTGCACAAAGACACGACATCGTCAGCTTCATTCTGCTTGGACAAACCACACCCCATCTCCGCCGAATTCCACCTGAGAGTGTTCTTTCCCGGAGCACAAAGAACTGATATTTTTCCTGAAACTGAAGCTAGATTTTGCTAAAATGTAGGGCTGTTTGGTTTGTGTGGCAGAAAGGAAATGCTGAAAAGTTGAAGAGAATAATACTATGAGGGACTAACTGAAAAGGCCGGATACAGACAGAGAAGGGTTCTCAAGGAAATGAGATTGGCAATCGAATAGCCTTTTTAGTTTCTACCAACATGGGTTTTGCTGTAAAGTTGAAAAACAGCTTGTCTGGTCATTGTCAGTGACTAAGACGAAGACCTCAACAGGCACGAGTAGACGACAGCCAAATTGGTGGCATAAGCAATTACTCCTTGCTCTTTTGTTCTTCACATAAAGAAAGACACTGATTCCAATTTGTTTCCCTGTTCAGTTTGTTCCATCTTTGGTAAAATGTCTTTAACAGCACGTCCCATTTACTCCATTTCCAAGATACTCTTGACGGGTAAACACCAGGTGAGGTGACTAACAAAAGAAAGAAGAGTCAAAAAGCGGCACTCACATGAAATTCAATGGTGGACAGAAAAGAAAACACCAGCTATTCCTATTTCCTACACAAAGATCCCAGCCTCACTCCCGAATCCGGATACATTAGTATGGTTATTTCGAGTTTATTATATGAGATTGCGCCATATAATCATTTGTATTTTTTGGTAAATTTAAAATTCATAGGGAGAGGGAGAGATATTCGGCGATTGAACAGTCATCAGTCCCCATGGGAATGGTTATTGGAGGTTGGAGATGACAACATTATTAAGAGTGACTTTTAGAAAACAAAACGTACAGTACAGGAGATATATGCTGTCGTAATCAGAGGTTTCGCCAACAGAAATTGAGATAAATCGATTGTAAGAAAGAAGAGAAATCAGCGTCAGTTCTTGGAGGACCACTCTTAAAAAATGACACAGACAAAGCTTGATTGGTCCCTGAATTGACTAAAGGCTGCTCTAGGCTAATGCAAAACCTTAAAGGTATGTTCACGATGGCAATGTTCGAATACGCACTTAGCCATCAGATCAGACCCCAATTATATGTATCCACCCTATCCCACACAAAGCAAGTGAAAGAAAAATGGAAACCAGATCACGAGAGACCTTCTGTAGAATCTGTACTACTGCTACAACAAAAGATGACATTAAATGCTTTATCAGTAATAGGAATTTGATACGTATTTTCATTATTGTACAAGTTTTGCTTTCGTTGTACGTACCTATCTTGTTTTACATTTTTCTTTGGCAACGACCATGGCTGTTCTTAGTCCTTGTGGACCCCGGTAAAGGAAGAGTTGTAGAAAGAAAAAAAAAAAAAGACGAGCTGTTTTAGGAATTGGAAGTAGAAATAAAATTTGATCTTGACTGTATTCACACCTAATTAAGACTTTCTCTAAGTTATCCAAGTATCTATTAAATGAAGTGCCAAATACAAATAAGTCATCCATGAAAATTTCAATGCAAGATTCAAGCATGTTAGAAAAATAGCCATCACGCATCTTTGAAATGTAGTTGAAGCATTGCATAACCCAAATGGCATGCATCTATATGCAAAAGTACCATAAAGACATGTAAAAGTTATTTTCTCCTGATATTTCGGGGCTACCGGAATCTGCAAATATCCACTATATCCATCTAAGGCACAATAAAAGTCATGTCTAGCTAATTTCTCAATCATCCGATCAATGAAATGTAGCACCCCAAACCCGACGGGACCCAAACCCGACATCGACAGTGATATCCGAGCCCATGACCTGCGAAGGTAGCGTACTAGAACAATCACTGCTTTTTTTAAAAACGTATTATAACACTTTTCTTTTCTTTCGAAAACAGTTGAGTGCGCAAAACAATCAAGGGTTTGGCCCAATTATAACAAAACATTTTCAAATATAAAACAATTTCAGTTACAAATCAATTTCAGTCACTATCTTGCACTCAATAGTGCTCAAACATTTTTGCATGTCCCAAACTGGGCCCATTGCCATTACTGAACATTTACAGTCACATTATACAATT
>JANIHY010000210.1:16529121-16549788 GCA_027479065.1 Erythroxylum brevipes | reverse complement strand
TACTCAAACTGGGCAGTATACCCGCAGCTGTGGAGGATCTTCAACGCCATTGTCTGCAGGGTACCCTGTCCTCTAAATACATGTATGAGCTTCTGCGCACTAAACAACCACATAAGCCTTGGATATCTTTCATTTGGAAGAGATACCTACCCCCCAAGTATTCATTTACTGCTTGGCTATGTCTTCGAAATCGTCTTCCCACGAAAAATCTTCTAATGTTTATGGACCTTGATCAGACTTGTGTCTTGTGTAGACAAAAACCTGAAACAATAGAGCACCTCTTTTTCCAGTGTTCTTTCACAAAAGAGATCTGGCGCAGTATCCGAAGGTGGTTGGGAATCAATAGAGAATTGTCTTCCTTGCTCCGAGCTATCAAGTGGATTCGACTGGAATTTAAAGGAGCTCTTCTCTGATCCAAAACTCTTCAAATAGGACTCCTCAGTACTATTTACACAGTTTGGAAGATCAGAAATGTTACCCAAATGGATGGTGTCTCCGTTATCTCTCTAGATGTGGTGGCAAAGATTAAAACGACGGTATACAAAATCCTTTATAAGTTGTATCCAGTGGAATTGATAACCTTCTAGCGGTACTGCATGTGGACGATGCGTTAAGTCCCTTTAAATCGTTGTTTTCATTTTATGACTTATGAGGTTACTGGGCATATACGTGTTGCATGTGCCATGATTCACGTCGTTGGATGGCTTGCTGGCTGGTTTAATAACTTACGAGCACCATTTAATACGTTTTGCCACTTCCGTATTTGATGTTATTTATCTAACACGAGGCTCTTGCCTCCTAATGAGTGTACGGAGATTTTGGAATTAATTTGCACTCTATTTTGTATGTTTAGGGTATGCCCGAACAATTGATGTATATATCTTTTGATAAATGTAATTTACAATTTATCAAAAAAAAAAAAAGAGATTACAATTTATCAAAGCATTTGGGTGGGTGCTCATTTGACATAAAAAATTTGCAGGAACCTAAATGAGTGGGGGAAGATAAAGCCAAAATGATAAACCAAGAAGATCTTTGCATTGCATTTCCCCTCATTCTTTCCTTCTCTTATCACTTGCATGCGTACAGAAACTACAGAAGATACATAATCCCAGTTAAAGTGTGTAACATTGTACGTAAAAAAAAATCTTCTCCTCCCTTATATTCAATAGCACGATGGAAATTCTTGAGAAGGATCCTGCATATTGTACAACAATATCAAGCTACAGTTTGATTAGTGGCTGCCAGAGTTTTTCCAGGGAAGCTTACTCCACCCCGTTTAACAGATACCAAAGGACCTCTGCATGTACTGGCTCTGCTCACAAGATTCGAATCAAGAAATACAACTATGACCGTAATGTCATCATGGAAATGCCGACGGACCCCACGGTCAATTTTCTTCAAATCTGAATATCTCATTTCTCTTTTTTTAGCAGCTTCCTGCAAAGCAGTTTTCACAAGCCTGCGAGCAATTCCCTGCATTCATGCAGAAAAGTACATAGATCAACAGTCAATATTTGCCTCACATCTGCCCTGCAGAGCAAGCACCCAATAGGACTCCACAAAGTGGAACAAAGCTCTTGCAGTTCTTACCAAGTACCAAGTCCAGAAATGACACAACAGAACGAAAAAGATAAATTAAACAAAATGATGGTTACTTGTGTTAATTGCAGCACACTTGTATCAGTCAATATAATGAAGCAATAATTGCAACCTCTTTCTTCTCTTGTCATTTTATGTTAGAACAAAACTGGCAAATTCTTACAAAGCAATGAAAGCTGTTTCCAAGAAAATGTCCAACCTCAGAACTTCTGCAATATAGGACTAATATCACACCAAAAACAGCAATTGTGCTTTGAAACAGATGGCTTACATTGTGTGGGTGATTTTGAACTATATCAACTGCTTCTTGATTACTAAGATGTTCCCACAACCCGTCAGAAGCACATATGAGAAACTGATCATGAGGTTGTAGTTTATGAGCTGAAATGGATGGATCTGCACTCAAAATTGGCCTATTAAAAGGTTCCCGGAGGCGGAACTTCGCATACAAAGGCTCTCTGTTGAATTCAGCCTTTTTAAGATACACATCACCAATTGATCGGGAAACCTGTCATGTGAATCAGAACAATAGAACATTATCTACTTGGACCATCCTATAAGCTATTCAATATTCAAAATAGTGTAAATAATAGCCAAAATCAGTCAAGTGAACCACACATTGAAGATCAATATCAACACAGATAAAAAAACAGCTAAATTTTTATAATTAACAAAATCCACATTTTTATACTGAGAATCCCGTCTTTTTAACCCATTCTAGCATAATTACAATCAGAATACCACACTTTAACCATATACGTCTTTTTAGAAGAAGGCAAACGTCACAAGCAGTACATATTGTCAGTCAATTGAAGAATGTTTCAAGGAACTCATAAAGCAGTAAATTACAAATACTAGCATGAAAACTATTGTGCAAAGAATCAGGAAGCTAAAAAATGATCATACGGAAGTAACATAATTGCAGCAGCTACTCAGACGATACATCACCTGTATCAGGCCCTTCACCCGCCATACATTATGCCTTAAAACAACAATCTGCGAGTCATCTGGGTGCAAAGAATGCATCTCCTGTCTGACTGATTCCAGGCACACATTATGCTCTGATGACAACTGGATAGCAAGAACCTCACCAGTTGCATTGACAAGCCTCCCAAGGACAGCTCTTGAATCACCAAGATTAGCTATATAAAGGATACCCTCGCAGATGACTCCCACCAGACAGCAAGATCCAACAGCTGCAATTTGAGGCTTCACAGGCCACTGTTTAGTGACAAGAGAGAGAAAACCTTCCTCAGTTGCTTGGTATGCTTTCCGTATAACATCTACAGACATGGACTGCTGCTCCGTGGTGAACCCTATAAAGCCATTCATCAGCTCATATACATTAATTTAACTTCAAATAAGACCACTGGAACAGACACAATTTCAGGCATCAAAGTAAATTAAAAATTCTCCAATGGGGAAGAAAGCCAGTCAATCGGTTCCCCAAACTCCACAAACTCATGAAGGGTTTTAGGTCTCTTACTCTTTAAATGCTGGAATAAATGATCACAGACATAACGTGATGTCTCTGGCCCTCCATGGCCATCATATACCCCAACAAATGTACCATAAGGACCTAACTCGAGAGTGCTCAAGGGTCCAGACTCAATCTGGCTTTGATCCTCGAGCAAATTGTTTGCCTGCACAACAGCCATAGAAAATTCACCGAAACAGTGCTGCCCAGCATCTTTGTACCATAGAAGCCCGTCTTGCCGACCTGCTGCATCTGAGCTCGTGCGAGAACTCTCTGAGGACGGCTGCCAGCAGGCCCTCAAAAAGTCCATCAACCTTGATAACATCCCTCATCTCATCCAGACCAACCTACAATTCCTCCACATCCAAAATTGGATGCAATAACATTCCTTCCAATAACCCTCACCAATCTTCCCCTTAAATCTCTGCAGAAACCATTGAACTTATGAACATATAGCAAGTGAAAGGTCAAAACTTTATGCGACATAAACAGTCCCAAATGCAACTGAAATGATGGAAAAGAAAAAAAAAACTTTTGACCCCTAGTATAGGACAAAATCTCATCGACTGGGGGAAAAAGAGAGAAAAGAAACATGACATCGATTTCATCTCCTGCTTAATATAGCAAAAAAAAAAAATCACTACCCTTAAGCTGATACTGCCTAAGAGAGATTAAAAAAGAAGAAACAACAAAGGGTCGAACCAAAAATGAATACGGTCCAATCCAAGTCCACATTCCACACCTCAGAGTCCTACCTTATAAGATTATTTGTCACATTAACAAATTCAGGAACTTTTTTTAAGGTGTCCAAAACAGAAAAAAGAATCATCAATCCAACGAACTAACAAATACAAAGAAAACAAACAACAATAAATCAACTCACAGTTAAATTAGGTTATCTCCACAAATTCTGGTCAGCCACGGAATTATATGCCAGATGAAAAGGATGGAGATCTGAAGGAGACAGAGCAATACATGCGGGTCTAGGTCTAAAAGAGATAGATCTGTAGATCCATCAGAATCAAAGCTCTGAGCATGAAAAGAGAGAAGACTTTTTCCTTTCTTGTTTGCTTGGCTTCTCGATGCTTCTCCACCTTAACCACAAATCACTCTTCCCTCAATCTTTTTACGTTGGGGGTGGGTAATCCAGAGAAAGGAGAGAAGTTGAATGAGCAGAGGAGGAGTTTCTCTGAATCGGTGTGATTGGAGAAACTGAAGCTTGTCTCTTGGGTCTTTATCGGCAGACAAAAGCCCGCTATGATCAAATCGATGGCTCAAAAAGCCAGCAATGCATATGGGCACCCATGGGCTCCACTTTCATATCTATACATAATACTATATAATTACATGGAAATAAGTAGATTTATTTATTCTTTTATTTATATTTAACCAGGGAAAATAAGCCTAAAATCTTACATGTTCTGACCTAAAATCTTTTATGTGATCACATAATGTAAGAAGAAATTTGAAATCCAAAGGAATTTGTTTTGAGCGTTAGGTATGTTAAACGACCAATTTATCACAACAGCTTAAGCTATTGTATGAGGCAAACTCAATTAATTTTATATATTCTTTAATAAGGTATTCTTAGAAATCCAAATGAATTTGCACTAAACATTTGGTGTTTTTCTTCAACATTAAAACATGATTTACAGTGCAAAATGTTTACAAGGGTTTGTTTTGTTTTATGATACTTTTAGCCTTTGCTTGGATTGAAGAAAAGCAAGAGAAAAGAAAGGAAGGGAATTGCATTTCTCTTCATTTCCCTTGTTTGGATAAAAATAAGTAAAGAGAAAGTGGGAGAATGGAAAGAAATAGGAGGGAAAATTGGATCAAATACATTTCCCATCAAATTGGTGAGAAAAGAAGGGAAATTGAAGGCAAAATAAGCTTGATATAATTAAATTACTATTATAACCTTATTGAACAAAAAGGACACGACCACACACCCCACATTCAAGTAATTAAATACATATATGTATCTTCACAAATCATAGTAAGTAGATATTCCTACTTTCCACATCCCACATTCAAGTAGAAAGGGTGCAAATTACATGAAGAGTTAAATAGTTATTAGCAGGCCTCTGGTTCTTCGGGTTTTCAACTAAGTACATTGTAGGGATGATGCATGGAATGTGTATCAAAAAGAGGGTGAAATACCATAACCTTGAAAATGTGGAAATTAGATATCTGAATATTTTTGCTCCAGTCCTGCTCAGAGAAGCAAAATGAACAATAAACAATCGGATACTTTTGTCAGGAGTATACGAAATAACAACTAATTGTGACACTTGTTCCACATGGGCTTCAGCAAGTTCATAGTAATTTAATAGCAAAAGATCAACAATTTTTATAATTAAGGGCATAAAAGTTTTAAAAAATTCTTTTGTCCAATATAAATTTCAATTTGATAAATTTGGAAACCAAACAAGGGAAAGAAAATCTCATTTCCCTTCAATTCTTTTCCCCTCTTTTTCTCTCAATATTTCCTTTCCTTTCTCTTGTGCAAATAAGGATTCAAACAAAGGCTTATGCTCTTATAATTGTATCGTTTACTCTTTCAACGAATAACACAAACATTTGGTACTTTGAAACATTTTGACTTGCATTTTTTAACCTCGTTATCAATATGAGAACTCACGTGTAATGCAACTACCCCACGTTTTCTTCATTCTCGACTTCTCTTGGAGCAAAAGGTTGAACCCTAACTCAAAGGGCCTCCCACATTTCGGCCCGACGAAGTAACTGGAAGGATGTAAATCAGGTACTCAGCGGCTCGCTAAGGGGGTAGGTGAACAACTCACGGCCTACAAAGAGCCCACCCTCAAAGTCCACAAAGAGCTCAAGGATGTTGCTCCCACACTGCAGACCATGGGATTCAAACTATGCACCTTGGAGCAAATCTATCCCTTCCGAAATCAACTGAACTACACCTTGCGGGCCATTCTCGACTTCTCTTGTAAATGCTTAGGTGTGGTTGAATAATGTACGTGTCAACCACGTAAAGAGGCAAGCGGCAAGTGCTTTCTGGAGTGTTTTAGACCCACTTCTTAACAGTAATTAGTTTGTTTCCTGTCATTTTCAGACTACGTCAAAGGTCCTTTCGACGTTTTTTAGTTATCATATTATAAAATTTTAGTATATTTCAGCAATACATACATTGGAACATTTCGTCTCCACAGCCGGCGCGTTTCTCTTGTACAAGTTCAGCTTTATTTGGTATATAGCCCATTTAGCTTCAGACTTTTAACTTAGCGGGTGCTTATTTAGGAGTTATGAAAAAAAAAATAGATATGAAATAAAAACTTATGTTTGGTATTAATAGACATAATATTTTTATTCCTCTATTTTTAATAATATTCTATTTCTTTAGATTATCAAAAAAATAAAATTTATTATTAATTATACTCCAATTCTATTATTTACTATATTCATTCTTATTTTTAATCCCAGTTAAGCGACTCCTTCCTATTTTTTTCAATACTTATTTCTTCTGGTCACTAACGATGCTATGTCAAATTGACAATTTCTGCAAGCACTTACCTCAGCGATGACGTATGCAAATGCGTATTAGTTACTTCTCAAGTTTATGTAACTTTTCCAATTTAAATATCAAATTATTTTTCTTAAATTGTATTAATTAATTCAAGCTGGTTAAAAGAAAAATTTACAATCTGTTATTATTAAATCAGATTCACAATTAGTCATTCAGAGTTTGCTATCTAATAATCGTAATCGGTCGGACGTTAATTTCATTATTACTGATCACTTATTTCTTTGTAATTCGATAAATGATGATCATTTTAATTTTTGTAAAAGATTTGCGAACTATAATTCATACTTTTGCTAAAAATGTTAATTCTATGTCAGATTTTGTTTATTAAGATTTATCTTTTCTAACTTGCATTTCTTCAGCTTTAACTGTGGACAAGGTTTATTAATACAGTTTTCTTTGTTTGATTAAAAAATAAAAAAAACCCCAAGAACGGGTCGGATCGTTGTTTGACAATAAGGTGGGTCTCATCTTAAAATATGGGCCAATTCGACGCTAGAGATCAAGGTGAGCAAGGCAGTCGTCTCGTCGTCTTCACACGTCCTGAAAGCTTTCCACTGTTTCCCCCAATTTGGACTCTCAAACCCAAATTACAAATTCGATTTCCCACTCCATGAACCAAATTCCCAAATCGAATCGGTAAACCCTAGATAACGATTCCTCATGGAACCACCTCTGTTGCCGTTTTTCGTCAACTTCTCTGGCGTCTCGATGAACGACTCCTTCTCTCCTCCGCCCTCTGCGAATGGCGATGGCGACATCCCTGACGCGTGGTACGGGAACATCCAATACCTTCTTAATATATCGGCGATTGGTTTGTTGTGTTGCGTTTTGATCTTTCTCTTCGTGAAGCTTCGGAGTGACCACCGCCGGATGCCGGGACCCGCTGCTCTGGCAGCGAAACTCCTAGCTGTTTGGCACGCCACAGGCCGGGAAATCGCCCGGCATTGTGGGGCTGACGCCGCCCAATTCCTTATAATTGAAGGCGGCAGCTTTGCGGTGTTGCTGTGTACCGGCGCTTTGTCTATTTGTATTATCCTTCCGTTGAATCTCTACGCTGGGACTGCGTTTATTGATGACCAGTTTTCAAAGACGACCATAACTCATATAACGAAAGGTTCTGGTTATCTGTGGATACATTTCCTGTTTGTTGTTGTCGTCGTCTTTCTGGTTCATTTTGGTATGTCTGCAATTGAAGAGAGGTTGAGAATTACTAGGTTTAGGGATGGGAATGGGAATTTGAGTGACCCAAATGCAAATTCTTCTGCGATTTTTACGATAATGGTGCAGGGATTGCCTAAGAGTTTGGGGGATGATAGGAGGGTGCTGCAAGACTATTTTCAGCACAAGTATCCCGGTAAGGTTTATAGGGTTATTGTGCCTATGGATTTGTGTGCATTGGATGATTTAGCCACCGAGTTGCTTAGAGTTAGAGATGAAATTACTTGGTTGGGTGCCCGTATTGACTCGAGACTTTTGCCCGAGGGAAATGAAGATAATGGTGTAGGCGATGGTGTTTGGGCCAGATTACGTTGGTGGGGTTTCTGTATTTGGAAAAGAGTGCAACGTTTGTGGGATCAGGTAATGGAAAAGATAGGTTATGCGGATGAAGATAAGTTGAGGAGATTGCAAGAACAGAGAACAGAATTAGAAGCTGAGTTGGTAGCATACAAAGAAGGTCGTGCTCCTAGTGCTGGAGTTGCTTTTGTGGTATTTAAGGATGTTTATACTGCCAATAAAGCTGTTCAAGATTTCCGATATGAGAAGAAGAGTCGCTTTGGTAAGTTTTTCTCTATCATGGAGTTGCGGTTGCAGAGGAATCAGTGGAAAGTAGAGCGAGCACCATTGGCAACAGACATTTATTGGAATCATTTGGGATTGACAAAGTTATCACTTAGGTTACGGAGACTGATTGTGAATTCATGCTTGCTTTTGATGTTATTGTTCTTTAGTTCTCCACTGGCATTGATAAGCGCTTTACAAGGTGCTGGCCGGATTATTAATGCAGAAGCAATGGACCATGCACAATCATGGTTGGCTTGGGTACAGAGTTCTAGCTGGTTTGCATCCATCATCTTTCAGTTCTTGCCGAATGTTATTGTATTCATCAGCATGTATATTATAGTTCCTTCAGCTCTTTCATATCTTTCGAAGTTTGAAAGACACCTAACTGTTTCTGGGGAGCAAAAAGCTGCACTTGTGAAGATGGTTTGTTTTTTCCTTGTAAATCTTATTGTATTGAGAGGCCTGGTTGAGTCTTCTTTAGAAAGTGCCATTCTGAAAATGGGTAGGTGTTATTTGGATGGAGAAGATTGCAAGAGGATACAGCAATATATGAGTGTATCATTCTTGTCCAGATCTTGCCTGTCTTCTCTTGCATTTCTAATCACAAGCACTTTCTTGGGAATATCATTTGATCTATTGGCTCCAATCCCTTGGATAAAGAAGAAGATGCAGAAGTTTCGGAAGAATGACATGGTCCAGCTAGTGCCAGAGCAATCTGAGGAGTATCCATTGGAAAATCAAGCCGTAGATGGTCTTCAGAGACCATTGTTGAATGATTATTTGTCATTCTCGCCTAGATTCAACGAGGTTGAACCAGAGGGACAAGATCTTTCTGTTTATCCAATAAGCAGAACATCTCCCATTCCCAAGCAGACGTTCGATTTTGCTCAATACTATGCGTTCAACTTGACTATATTTGCTCTGACCTTGATTTATTCATCATTTTCTCCACTTGTGGTTCCTGTTGGTGCGGTGTACTTTGGGTATAGGTATGTTGTTGACAAGTACAATTTTCTGTTTGTTTATAGAGTGCGAGGTTTTCCTGCTGGTAATGACGGGAGGTTGATGGACACTGTACTGTGGGTCATGAGGTTCTGTGTGGATCTTTTTCTCCTTTCAATGCTTTTGTTTTTTTCAGTCCAGGGGGACTCCAGCAAGCTGCAAGCCATTTTCACACTCGGAATATTAGTAATGTACAAAGTGCTGCCTTCGGATAATGATAGTATGCAACTATCTCTATTGGAAGGCATACAAGCCATTGATAGCATTGTAGGTGGACCTATTGATTATGAGGTTTTCTCACAACCCAGATTTGACTGGGATACATACTATTCATGATGTGAATCTTAATATATAGCTTTAGTGGTATCTCCCTGGTGATTTTTATGGCAGAAAATCTCAGTTATTGACGTATTGTACAGGCATATAGTTAGATCTCTTTACTTTTCTGCTGGAATCAAGGCAACGCATTTTGTAAAGCATATCTACCTGGCGTTCTACTTTCCACATGTCATTGTCGTTCTATGTTGTCTAAGGTCATAATAGCAGTTGCCAAGAGCAATGAACAGAAACCTTAAGGTGCTTTAACTAATTCCTACTTTCCGCAAAACTAAATGCAGTTACATTAATTTAGTTTAAGAGTAGAATATGATGTCTTTTCAGATCTTGCTACCGAATGCTTAATATTGCAATGATGTCTTGGGCACTTTGGGATGAGAGTTTTGAGATGAGAATTTGTGCCTAGATGAGAATTTGTGCCTTTGTAATTTATCGTAAATAGAGAGAGGGATTTATAATCATTCTGAGCTCCCTCCTAACTTTCACTTTCTACTTGAAAGTTCAAAGTACTAGGTAAGAAAACGAGTTGTTCAGCTTTTGTAAACGTCCAACTCTGGGGTTAGAGCACATGTTTTTCGAAAATATTTGTGTCATTTATTTATATAAACCTAATCAAAATAGGATAAAATTTGATTAATCAAATAAAAGATCTCATCTTAGCTAAGAGTCCAATCAATTTGCACCCTCGAAAAGACGAGAATCATCTAAAACTTGAGTTTAGATTTTTTGTCCAATATTATCGTGTCTTATTGTGTCCAATAAATTTTAGCCGTTTATTTATGTAGATTCTGTGTAAGTTTCGCGTGGACCTCACGTGAGTCTTGAGATTTCATGAGACAGAATAAGATAAGGTAATATTGGACAGAGAATCTTGGTTTCCAAAAATCCACTACTCCAATTCTATGCCGCAGATGTGAAGGTTTATTATACCATTTCCGCAAGAGATGTGATGTGCCTCGTGAAAATTACCTATGCAAGGAAAAACCGAGAAGATTTCCAGTTCTACATGTCAAGATACAGTTGTGCACAATAAAAATACTGGCAACTAGCTTGACAGTCGATGATGAAATGCATGGTCCAAATGAATTCCAGGCTATATATGAAACAGAGTGAGTTCAGGAGATCAAAAAGTCAAGATCGATCCTAAACTCCCTCTTAGCCTAACAAATTCTCTTCTCCCTCCACATGAACAATGTGGCTCCACTGATCAGTAATTTCTCACTTGCAATCTTTCTCTTTCTCTGATGCACTTGTGTGGCAAAGTTATATATCTAGGTGACCTAATAGGTAAAAATTAGTAGTTGGGAATTTCAAGTTGCAGAACAATTGTTGAATTCATTTCTCGTCACTTTCATTTTGCTTCTGCAATTTATGTGGAGAGGATCGCAAAAGAATAGATATGCATCATCTGACAGTTAAAAGCAACCTCGTCGATTCAGGTTCAGAGGCTACCAAACTCGGGTTTGGAGGCAATAACCAGCCCCTTTGTCCAAGACCTCGACGGCTCAGCCCCACCATACCTGATTTTCTCAAGTCTCTCAGGTGCAGCAAGCACAGGTTTGGACGCTGTTGCTCTTATTCCTATCCTTGAATACTAGTTGAGTTCTTTTCTTTGGGTTATGAACCTTTTGCACCCTATCTACCATACCATACTATGAACAGCTGTTGCTATTCTTGGAGCTGATTCGTTTTTCTCCGTTATTATCAGCCAACCAATTCCTGATGGAAGAAGTGGGATTCTGAATCTGATTCCTGGCAAGGTTAGTACGGTTCCATCTCAGCATATTTCCCAATGCTTTGCGTAGAAGAAAACGAGCAAACGTGTAATGAACTGTCCCACTTGCAGACATCGGCGGAAGGCAGAGACTCTGTGTGCACTGGCTGTTCACAATCTTGTTACTCAGGTTCTCCTCCTGGAAGAACAGACAATCCATTGGTTCATGACGTCCAATTTATTCACCAGATGGAGCTACTTTCTCCTTTTACCAGAACCAAGCTTTCAGACAAATTTGGCCTCAATTCTGCTTCCCCTTTCTAATCGGCTTCTCAGAAATGATATATCATCCTTCAAGCAATGGGAATTTTCCACCACCGGAATTGCTTTTAACGATCTTTTTCTTACTTGCATTTTTGTAGTATCAAAAGACATCATTACGTTTTCAACTTTTGCCTCTTCCTTGTTAGAAATTTGTGCATTGTAATTTCTTTTTGATACCTTCTTTTGTAAATAACACAGGCTTATATATATGTAATTTGTACATGCGTATGTATTTTCAAAATATACAATCTTTGACGGAAATTCTGGTGTCGATTTTGGTTATGTAAAAGTACTTGTAGATGATACATTCGTAAATTACTGGAAAGCGACTTTAACTGCCGCAACTGCCACTCTCTCGTTTCTTTCTGTAACTACGAACACTGGCTACGTCTCCCTCTCTGCTTTCTCTCTCTAGAATGAGCTTGGAAAATGTCGTTTATTTCGTTTTCTAGGGTTTAAAGATGCCATCTTTCTTAAGATTACTGCTTCTCTTGTTGATCGGGGCTCTCTCTCAGAGCTGCAATGGCCGTATTTTCACTTTCAAGATGCATCATCGTTTCTCTGACTCCGTCGAGAATTGGTACAGTTCTGTCCACAGGTTTCTTCCAGGAAACCTTCCGGCCAAGAGAAGCTTCGAGTACTACACTCAGTTGGTGCGCCGGGATGGGTTTCTTCACGGCCGACGGAAGCTATACAGTACAGTTGATTCACGCCTTGATTTCTCTGATGGGAACTCTACTTTCAGGATTAGCACTTTGGGATTGTATGTTTGGTGTTTTATAGCAGGTTTTTGGTTGTTTTCTTTAATTCTTGAATTTTTTATTTTCTTGTAATGTTATCCCTGGGCAGTTTGCATTACACAATGGTGGAGCTGGGTACCCCGCCGGTGAAGTTCATGGTGGCGCTTGATACTGGAAGCGATCTTTTCTGGGTGCCTTGTGATTGCGACAGATGCGCACCTACTCGGAGCATCAATTACGCTTCTGTACGTTTTCCTATCTGTTTTGTTTTGCCTGTGGATATTGATTAACTTGTTTGTGCTTTACTCTATTATTTTGCCTACACCTCTTATGAGGAGAGGACCTAAATGGCTTGAAATTGAGATGGGTCAGGTCCTTCAGGATTTGGTGCTTCCATTTGGAATGATATTTGCTGTTCAAATTTGATTCCCACTAATATAATGTGGCAGGATGTTGAGCTCAGCATATACAGCCCTAAAGCGTCATCCACAAGCAAAAAGGTTACATGCAACAACGATCTGTGTGCACAACGAAATCGGTGCCTTGGAACATTCAGTAGTTGCCCTTACGTGGTCTCTTATGTCTCAGCTCAAACGTCTACTTCTGGGATCTTGGTGGAAGACGTTCTGCACCTTAAAACAGAAGATAGTTATCCAGAATCTGTTGAAGCATCTGTTACATTTGGGTGAGTTCTTCTCTACCAATTAATTTGGACTTGGAAACCTTCGCTAGTGCAGCCTAAGTCTTTTCTTACATTGTTCCCGCAAATTCCGCTCAAGGTTAAAAGACAGGTTGGATTTGAAATGTGCAGTTGCGGACAAGTTCAGAGTGGTTCGTTTCTGGACATTGCTGCTCCAAATGGCTTATTTGGGCTTGGGATGGAGAAGATTTCAGTTCCAAGCATGCTATCTAGGGAAGGATTAGTTGGAGATTCATTTTCCATGTGCTTTGGGCATGACGGAATGGGACGAATCAGTTTCGGAGACAGGGGTAGTTCCGATCAGGAAGAGACCCCCTTAAATTTCAATCCATTGCAGTAAGTGGTTATTTCTTTTACTTTATTCTTGTGGTGTTTGGTTTTGGTTAGTTACTATGCATCAAATCTAATGCCTAGATTTGCGTAACAGCCCTTCCTATAATATCAGTGTGACTCATATTCGAGTAGGGACAACCTTAATTGATACAGATTTTACTGCTCTTTTTGATTCCGGTACCTCGTTCACATACTTGGTCGACCCAAGTTATGCGAAGGTTGCAGAAAATGTGAGCACCCCAAATGTTGACACTTACTTTCTCGAGTCTCTTTGTCTTGTGGAGTATTGGTATTCAACATTTATGTTTCTTTGCAGTTCCATTCACAGGTACAGGATAGGAGGCGTCCACCTGATTCCAGGATTCCTTTTGAATACTGTTATGATATGAGGTCAAGTCAGAGAACTGTATCCACTGTCTTACCCACTTCTCACCATCGTCATTCTACTTTTCATAATTGTAGTCTTCTTGATTATGGACAGTCCGGATGAAAATGCTACTTTGATCCCAAGCATTAGTCTGGCCATGAAAGGTGGAAGCCAGTTTGCAGTTTACGATCCAATAATTGTCATCTCCACTCAGGTAAACTTGATCATTTATATGTTCTATCTATGTGATGTTTAAACGCAGAGTAAGAGCTGTCACTTGCAGAACGAACTTGTATACTGCTTGGCCATTCTGAAGAGTTCAGAGCTTAATATAATTGGACGTAAGTGTTATCCTTTTTAAGTGAAAGTAAGAGTTTCATTGCAGATGCTGGGACAATTGACATCTAACTGACTTGCTATTGTCAAAACCTAAATATTAAAATGATTGAGGCTGAAGGATGGATTTGGGTTGTTTTTAGTGTGAATCAATTTTTAGGGCGAACTATGGAAGTGCTTGATTTGCAAAGAACATAGCTTCAAATCATGTATGTTATTGCTGGATCCTCATGCAGAAAACTTTATGAGTGGTTACCGAGTGGTATTTGATCGAGAAAAACTTGTCTTGGGGTGGAAGAAATTTGACTGTAAGTTTGGATTTTAGATCAACTCTTTCCGTCATTCTTATGCAACATAGCCTGAGGAGGTAACTGAGTTGCTCGCCATTCCAGGTTATGACCTTGAGCAAAATAACGCTTCTCTGACTGAACCACATCCTTCCACTGTTCCTCCAGCTGTTGGTGCGGCAGTAGTAGGTAACAACTCCAACGCAGAATCAACAAAAGCCGCTAGCAGTAACTCTCACAGTTCAGCTGCGTCAGCGCGTCACTCTAAGCATGCAATTTTTGTGATCCATGCAACATTTTTATGTTTGATGTTATAGCCATTTACATTTTCATTCTTCAGGCATAATCTTTGACCGAAAATAGATGGATAGAAGCCACCCTCTCTTATGAAATTTTTCTTGGGTAAATTATCCACGAAAAATATCTTTAAATTTTTATTGTTAAAACATATACATTGATAAAATTTATTATAAAAACATACATAAATATTTAGAGTAAAAACACAATAAACAAATCCCACATTTGAGGAATTTAGGTGGAAGATTCTTTGGTTACAATCAATTGGGAGAGATTTGATTGTGGAGAGAGAAGTGGTTATCATTATCAAACAAGAACTGAATAAAGATAAAGAAAATATGATGCTTATATTGGATGGCACAATACTTGGTCAGAAGAAGAATTAAGTGAAGTGTGAGCTATTAAAAGTATGATACAGAAAAAAAATATAAAGCTGAGTTATTAGGATGAACATATGGACATGGTATTGATCAAGGTAAAGAAGGAGAATGTGATGATAAATAATTTGCTGAAAAATATAGAAGGGGTTAAGAAAAAATTAGCCATTTGTTTCACTTAGTTATTTTAATATTTTGGTTTGCATATTGTGTAAGATATATTTTGATGCGAACGTGATTAGTCATCAAAGGATCTATTGTATGTGCCTAATGTATCACTTACAAAAGTTAGGAATAAAAAAGTTAAGAGGTTTTGAATGGGTTAATTCAAGACACATGCTCATATCAAGTTTTAAAGAATATGTCAAATTTTATTTTGGGATATTTATTAGACCCAAACAAATTAATGATTCAAGTTAAGGTTGAGAAAGATTTAGAGACTTAAAAGTTACTTTGGGTGAACATGACTTTAGACAAGGCCATGTTGCAAACTATGTCCCTTTTTGAACATGACCAAATAGCGAGCAAATAGAATAATACTTCACATATAATAGTATGCCAAGCCGTGTTGTCCTAAGAAAATAAGTTTAAAAAAAGGTCTTGCACACGGGCAAGATAGGGCCTATCAAATTTCAATATTGAACATAGTTTGGAATATAATCATGTTTCAATTTATGTCTATTGAAAAACCGTAATTATGTATTATTTAAAGACTATTGTATTATTATTTGAGACAATTTTTAGAGATTTGACTTTTGTTATATGAGAGTCATGAGTGCTATCCTTTGTTTTTCATTAAACTTCCAAAGGATTTAACCTTAGGTAGGTTTGCATCCCTTATTATTAGAGCCTAACTTTAAATTAGGTTTTATTATCCTTTTAATTGAATTCAATTGAATTCTTTTTATATCTGTTACATTTCTTTTTATCAATCACATTTTCCTTATGACTCCTTATTCATTTTAAGAGTTGCAATAGTTTTAAATGGGTTGTGTTTGTAAGGAAGAAGAATGAATGGTCTACCAGTATCTTCTTCAAGTTTGGAATTCATCAACTCTTCTAAACATAGTGATGTGAAAGAAATAAGTAAATTTAGGCTTGGCATGACAACAAAAATGTATACTTCATAGACAAATAAGAATTTAGATCAAAGATTCTTTTGTTACAATCAATAGAAGAAGAATGGATATTTAATTTTTTAAGTGGTTTGATAACGAATTTGGATAGAGAGAGAAGTGATTGCCATTACAAACAAAAATTGGATAACAATAAACAAACTATGATTGCTATATTGGTACAATACTTGATTACAAGAAAAATTATGTATGAAGTATGAGTTATTGCAATATGATGCAAAAAAATTATAAAGTTAAGATATTAGGTTGAGCACATAGATAATACTGTTTATGGTAAAGGAGGAGAATGTAATGATAAGGAATTTACTAAGGAGTGAAGAAAGAATTGTTCTTAAAAACAAATTTTGCACTTGGATTAATGTTTTGGTTGTATATGTTTGTGTATTATGTAAGAACTCATTTTTCTCAGTTTGATGCAAACGTAATTAATCAATAAAAGGATCTATTACATATGCACTAGTTACAAAATCTAAGAATAAGAAAGTTAAAGAGATTTTGAATGGGTTGATTTAAGATATATATCTATATCAAACTTCAAATAACACTTCAAAAAAATTTTTGTGAGGTTTATTAGACCCAAACAAAGACCAAACACTAGCTAAATAATTCAAGTTAAGGTTGAGAAAGATTTGAAGACTTAAAACTCACCTAGCTAAACACAACCTCATATATAGTTATGTTATAGGTTATGTCTCTCTATGGACATGTGCAAATAGCAAGCAAATTCAACATGACCTTACACATAGTCACATGTCAAGTTGGGTTATCTTAAAAAAATTAGTTTTGAAGAAAAGGTCTCATACATAGGCAAGATAGGGCCCTTGTTACTTGAAATTGAATACTAATGTCAAATATAATCTAAACTACAATCATGTCCTAGCTTGTGTCTATTGCCAAATTGTAATTTTATATTATTTATAAAATATTGTACTTTTAGTTGAGATAATTTTAGAGATTTGAATTTTTATTTTTGAAAGGCTTGAGGGCTTTCTCCCTTGTTCTTCATTGAATTTCCAAATTTATCAAAAGATATCACATTCTAAATACTTTATAAACTTAGTTCTTGATTCTTTATAATTAATGAGTCAATTTACTATAAATTTGATTTAGCTTTCTTGGCAAATTCTCAAACTTGTTCGTGGTTTTCCTAGGGCTTAACTTTAAGTGGGTCTTGCAACACTTGGTATCGGAGCTTAACTCTAAATTAAGTTTGGTTATTCTTTCCATTCAAGTACTCTTATATCTTTTTTATTTATTTTTAGAAATTACATTTCCTCATGACTCCTTATTCGTTTTATTAAATCTTGTTTTTTTCTTTGAAGTTTCAATAAAAATCAAAATAATGTCATTTTTGTGTTTAAATTTTTTCTATCTCTTCTTTTATATTAGGGTTTATTCTTGTCCAATTCCTTGTTTCATGTCTTTTATTTAAAATTGTTCTAAACATTAGAATTGCACTCTTATTTAATCAAATTCATGTGGTTAATATATATATATATATATATAAAAGAAATGGATCAAAGTCTAGTTGTTCAAGTGTATAATCGATTCTAGTTACTCTTATGGTTGAAATTAAATAAAATCTTAATGATAAAAAATATGGTCTAATTGAATCCTTCTTACTTTTTCCTTCTTTCATTCAATTCTTTGCTTCTAGCTTAACTCATGACTTATTTCTTCCTTTAACCCTTAATTCTTTGTGTTTTTAGATGTTTACAAGGTTGAAATACTTATTTTAGTTTGTTTAGTTCCTTAATGAACTTGAGAAGGAAGCTAATAGTGGTAAAATATAAGAGAGTGATAATATTATCGAGAAAATCCAATTATATAATAAAACATTAGTGATTTGACACTTCTTGAGAACATACATGTAGGGGAGTGTGTGAGGAATTTGTCTTCGCTAACTTTTCCTCATAACTTTTAAATATGTCTTCTAAAGGTGGTTCTACGCTGAAAGAATAAAAAGACATGTTCTTTATGTAGGTTGTGGAGGAAAAATTTGAGAGAATGAGAATGATATATAACAATGAGAATGATATGTTAGAGAACTAATCCCATTAAATTACTAAATTGAAAAGGGATAAAACTTCATGTTGTTAATGAGGGAAGACATACTAGATGTAATCTAACTCCTTAGTGGAAGTTGAAAAATATAATGATGAATTGAATGTTAATGAAGTTGATATACATTTGAGTTAAGGTTTAGGAGAGCAAATAGACATGAATGGTATCCTAAGGTTGAGAAGTCATCGATAGGAATCTTATTAGAATCAAGATGGAAATACCCTCATTTAAAGATAAAATGATCTATAAGCTTATTTGGAGTATGGAAAAAAGATGGGATTGATTTTTGATCAACATAGTTATTTGGAGGAGAAGAAAGTAATGCTGGTTATAATTAAGTTTACTAATTATGACATTATTTGTTGGGACCAATTAGTGATCAAAAGAAGGAGGAATTATGAGCTACTTAAAAATTAGAATGAATTGAAAGCTCTTATAAGTGTAAAATTATACAGAATCATTTTTATAGAGATTTGTATTACAAATTGTAAAATTATTTCTCAAGTTTTAAGAAATGTGGAGGATTATCATTAAGGAATTGAACTAGTAATAACGAAATCCAATGTTGAGGAGGATAGAAAAGTAATTATGATGAAGTTTTTAAATAGTTTGAATATATGTATAGCCAATGTGATAGTGCTATATCATATGTTGAGTTAAAAGTTATAGTGCACATACCTATAAAGGTCGAAAGATAGTTAAAACATAAAAGAGTATAAAACTATCCAACTAATTGTAGTCACTTTTGAAGGTCTAATTGGAAAAGGATGATATAGATTCTTCTAAAGTAAAACTTAAGTCATCTAAAGATAAAGAAGATATCTACAATAAATGCAAAGGTAAAGTTGATTCTTTTAACCCTTTAAAACTATAGATATTAAATATTATTATTTTTAAGAAAATTGCATATTGAATCTTAATATCCAAATACAATATAAGGGATGATGAAGAGGTGGAGTGTAACACCCAAATACCCCCTGGGAAGATACATGGATGCCACCCAAAACAGGACAAACAACTCAAAACGTTTCACACATGCATTTTTAAAAACTAAACATAACACACATATAATACATCTCATAATTTCATAAACAAATCCAAAGAATATGTACAGGCCCAAACAAACTAAACAAAATACATTTTCGCACGACACAAAACTCAGACGCTTTTGGCCACTGCGTTTACCTTGTCCCAGTCTTTAATCTCTTAGCTCCGAACCTACACGGGGCAAATCCACCGTACTAAGCATATAGCTTAGTGAGTAATAACTAATTTATATTAACCGATTTCAGGAAACATAAAGAATGCATTTCAGAACAGATTTTTTTATACTAAACAGAATGGCAGAACACAGGAGATCTTTCAGAATCAGAATAATCAAACAGATATCATAATACAGAACAAATCAAACTATAAATCCATGAACAGAAGTGGGTAACGGGACTTATACAGGAGATACCATAATTAGTATCAGCAGGAGAGACATATGTCTCGATATCAGGAGACACCAAAGTGTCAAATAACAGGAGCAGCTGCAGACCCTTCTAGGCATGCCTATTTACCCACAACTAGGACTTAACAGTTTTAAAACAGAACAAGGTCATTTCAGACATTTCATGTGCAGGCAAATAGCACTCACAAAATTTATCATAAAAACCTAAAGTACTTACTGAAATTTTCTACCTATATTACGTACTGAAATTACTGACCTGTATTACTTACCTAAATCGCCCTTAGTGTTTATTGTCCCGACAATATCTGGCAGTGGTCTTTCCTCTATAATAGGGAACACGGACACAAATTATTATTGTGCTTAATTACTGTATGATAACTGAGTATGATGCATGTTCATGACAAATTTCCGGGATTAATCAACAACTCATAGTACCAAATGATCCATGAAGTTTCAGGAAATTAGCGATACTGCAAGTATTCAAATGAAAGCAAGTCTTTACCAATTAAATCTGAAAATGTACAAATTCATTATACACTAGAGAGAACTAATGAATAGATATGACATTAATTCTCAAATGCTATGCCAATAAGCAACATAAAGATCATAGGACATGCTAAGAAGAGAAAAAGAGTGCGAGCTGAATCATTTAGCTCTACACTAAGAATGAAACAAAGATACATAATAATAAGAAGTAGACAAAAAACTGAAATAGCGGACAACATTTGAAATTTGGTTTTCGTCAAGAATCACTTGTGAGGTAAGGGATGAAGTAAATGATGGA
>JANIHY010000210.1:16508723-16526447 GCA_027479065.1 Erythroxylum brevipes | reverse complement strand
GAATATGAATTATGATTGTTTGATTAAATCACATGAAAGCATGGTTTCAAGTTTATTTTCCAGCAGGTCCATTAACCTTCCGCGGGTTTTCATTAATTGTATAAGTAACATGTTTCAAGCATCAAGCATTACGCTTTCACGTCCGATGTTGGGCTCCAACAGTGGGGTCCAACATCCGATGTTGGGCTCCGACAGCGGGGTCCAACATATCATCTTATTAAAACGAGTAAAGTTGATGAATAGAAAACTATCTTTAAAACTAAGTATAGTTTGCATGAATGGTTAGTTACGTCATTTATTCTTACCAATACATCTAGTACCTTTATAAAAATGACTAATCATTTTTAAATGAATAAAATATTGTTAATTATAACATGATACAATTAATCTATTAGATCAGATGTGCGTATAGTGGTTACAATGGTGTGATGTTATCAAGATTAAATTATGTTTTAGGTATATTATACAATATACGAACATCTAATATAATAACTACGATGGTCTAATGTTATCAAAATTTTATTTTGTTTTAGTTATAGTATACATTATACGAACGTATGATCTGACAACACTATAGGATACATTATACACAAAACTTACATGTGGTTAATAACACTATAAGATACATTATACACAAAACTTACATATGGCTTGATATATTAATAGGGTACATTATACACAAAATGAGTGTATGGTCTGATAGATTAATAGGGAAAATTATACACAAAAATTTCATTTGATCTGATAGGTAAATTATAACAATATTCTAGTTAACTAGGCTTTTTCTCCTTTTACTTTTCTAAATATGCTTTTTATTCTTCTATTTTGTATTTAATCATCATCTTTTATAGCAACTAAAATAAGAAGTTTTCATGGTTTGGCTAATCTTTAGCAAAGGTTTGTTAAATATTTTAGTATAATTACTACACTATTTACAACAATTGTTAAGAAATATGTAAGGTTTCATTGGTATAGTGAACATGAGTGAACATTTAATGTTAGTAAAGAATGATTATGTTTAACACCTTTATTTGCATTATCTAATTTTTATAGAACTTTTAAGATTACATATAATGCCTAAAGAATAGACATCTAAGTTGTTTTTTTTATGTAAGATAAAAGGCTAATATTCTACTTTAGTGAGAAACTCAATAGTAGTCTTGAACTACCTAACTTATGACAAGGAGCTCTATACACTGACGAGAACATTAGAGATAAGACAATATTACTTATGACCAAATAAGCTCATTATACATATAGTCCTTAAATTGTTGAAGCATTTAGAAAGGCAAAGTAAGTTGAAAACCTGCCATACTAAATGGATGGAGTTCATTAAGACCTTTTTATATGTCAATAAGCATAAACGTGGTAAGGAACATGTGATTTTTGATGCCTTATCTCGAAGGTATGTTATTTTTTCTTCTTTTAATGCAAAGTTGTTAGGATTTGAATACATGAAGGAACCATATGTTAATTGTAATGACTTTGGTAATGTATATTTGATATATTCGTTCAATAAATGTTATATGTAAGATGGATACTTGCTTTTTGAAAATAATTCCATGTGTGATCAATCTGTGCATGAGGCATATAGAAGGGATTTGATGAGTCACTTTAGTGTTAAAAAGACATTAGAAACATTATGTGAACATTGTCGTTGGCCTAAGATGAAAAGTGATGTTGAAAGAGTGTGTAGAAGGTGTATGATATGTAAAAAAAGCTAGATCTAGAGTTTTCACATAGATTATATGCACCTTTACTTTTACCTAGTAAGCTATAGGTAGATTTTTCTATGGAATTTATGTTAAGGATCCTTAGGTCAAATAAAGGTGGTCATTCTATAATTTTAGTATATCACATTTTATTCCTCGTAATAAAGATGATGATGTAACTAATGTTGCTTATTTATTCTTTAAGGAGTCGTATAATTAAATGGATTTCCTAAGAGAATAATGAGTGATTGAGATACTAGGATCCTTAGTTACTTTTAAAAAATTTGTGGGATAAGTTGGAAACAGAGTTACTAGTTTCTTTTAATAGCTATCCTTAAACATATGATCAAATTAAAGTAGTAGATAGGATATTGACCATTTTTTTCTTGTGTTATCATTTAAAGGAATTTAAAAAATAAGGAAGAGTGTATACCACTTATTGAGTTTGCATATAATAGGAGTTACTAATCATTTACTATTTGAGATTTTTTTCTGATTTTAATCCACTAACTTCTTTAGAATTATTATATTTATGTATTGATGAAAGAGTTAGTTTGGATGAGAAGAAGACTGTTGAGATAGTGGAAAAAATTTTACGAACTTGTCAAGCATCAAATAGAAAAAAAATGAGCAATATGTGATCAAAGTTAATAAGGGTAGGAAACATATTATCTTTGAACATGAAAATTGTGTTTGGTTGGAAACGAGGAAGAAAAGATTTTCATTATAGAGACAGTCTAAACTACATCTAAAAGGAGATGGTCTATTTTAAGTTATTGAAAGGATTAATGATGATTGTTACAAGGTAAAGGTAAATTCCTTAAAGGGAAAGTATCTCAAATTACACTAGATATTAAATTTACAATCTGTGGTAACAATGCAAAAACTTATTTTTATGATTTTTTTAAATCTATTTATACTTCAAATATACAGGTCATATCTTTATAGTATAAATAGTATCACTCCCATGAGGATTGTTATTAAACACCTAAAAAAATTATAAACTTTGTTTAAGGTAAACAATATAATAAATATAGTTAGAAAATAAACTAAACTAGAGAAAATTAACAATTGAATAATTAACAAGGTAGTGGTGAACTTGTGATTAATCAATGATAACAACTTAGGAATTACTTCTATCCTTGTTTTGTTCTCACCTGACCTCCTTAATTTAGTAATACTTGGCCTTAGATATCTAAAATTACCCTCTCTTGAGATCTAACCAAGTAATCCTAATTAAAACAGGATTTGAAGCAATACTATAAGCAGCTAACATATATAAAATCTCTCTTCAATTTCCTATTATTATGATGTTTATGAGTCAATTATGGTATCAACTCTATCTGTGCAACAAAACATAAATATTCAATCCTAAAATGTGACAAAGTATGTTTCTATTAAATCAAGAACATAAAAGTTTAAAAAACAATTCAAGAGTAATTCCTAAAACAAATCTAGCAATTTATAGCTAAAATAAATCCACAATTTTTCATAATCAACATTCAAGAACAAGGAAAGAAAAGGAAAGAGTAGAAGATTGAATCTTTGATATATTCTTCTTCTTTTGCCTCTTTGGTCTCCTTATTGGATGTTTTAACCACCTCTTCTTATGTTTTTTGGGTGCCTTTTTATACTTCTTAGTCCTCTAGGGCTCTTTCTAGGGTTTCCTCACTTACTTATAATTCAAAAATAACCCCAAATTATTAAAAATATAAAAATATCATGACTTAGAAATTCTGCTTTTACACTATCGTTTATGTGCACAATTGAGCACTATCTCTTCTCTGCATGCACTACCTCGATTATGCACAATTTTCATGATTAGCACGATTGTGATAGAGGCTCCTCAACTGCTTTAGCTTCAATGCTACATGATTGTACCAATTTTGCATGATCTTGATAGAAACTCCCCAGCTGCTCCATTTTCAATCCTACAAGATCGTGCACTAGTCTTTTTCCTCCAACTTCTTTAACTTTTCTTGAATTTCTCTATCTCAACTTCTCATTTAAACACATTAAAAATCCCTTAAAACATGTAGTAAGGTCAAATTCTTGCTTTAATCAATAATTATCAAACAAAACACTAAGAAAACCATAAATCTAAGTCCTAAATACCTGATTATCACCCAAGAAAACTCATAATAACACATTCTACAACCTAGAAAACACACTTTAGAACATGCCTATCAAATGCCTACAAAACAAGGTTTCTTCTTCCTAAAATATTTGCAACTATCAAGTGCTTATTATGGCTCCTTGATATTACAGATTAAAAAGGAAATTGATAGGGTTTCAAATTTGAACTTGTCTAATTCTTCTTATTTCTTCTTGATTTTTTTTATAGTAGAGAATTCTAATTCTATATTGACAATATCTCTCTAAATTAAATTGGATTCAGGCATTAGATTAGTCACTTCCAATGGTTAATGATGAGTTATAATGCTAGTTAGTTCTTTTCCACTTCTTCCTATTGGGTAATTATCTATTGGAATTTCAATTTGGTGCCTTATTGTAGCCTCCCTGTTTTGGTTATCAACTTAATCTGGTAAATAATTATTTTCATCCTCATTCAAGAATTTTGTACTGACATTTGTTTGCTTAAATTCCTCTTAACTTTTGCAAATTCATTGTAGTTATTATGCAATATATTCTACCAGTTGTTCTTTATTCCATCTTTTGAGGCTTCATTAGCTTCCATTAATATGAAATTGGTATCTTCGCCTACTTCTTCCTCATTCAATCTTATAATTTTCAGCTTCTCACATAGATCTTTTAATTATCCAACTCAACACAAAACTGATATAACCAATTTTTTTAGTTTTGTAATTTATGCATCTAGACATATGGGTTTCTTTAATACACTAGCTAAATAGCTAAGTACCATTGTTCTCCAATATTTAAGTGAGATGTTGCAAAATTTTGTATAAATTGGAGTTTTTTGGTTTCTTTGCTTGTCTAACCTTTGTCTAGGTTTCCATATTTGTAACATTAATTGCTTCCCTATTATATATATCATAGACCTAATTAGGAATAGCAATAGGTATGGTCGGGTTAAATCGGTGATTAACCTTCTTAAAACACAATTTGAGCTTGGCTCAAAACTCAATCTTGGCTTACATTTTTTGAGTTTGAACTTGATCGAGTTTTAGGCTGCCTAAATCTCTTTTAAAAAATTAAATGCTCCTAACTCTGCTTTGACTTGTCCTAAATGTTCGACATTTTAACTATACACTTTTTCTCTCTTCACATTCCCTCATAAAGATTGGGGAGGTCTGTCTATTAAAATTGACCCAAAAATTACCTAAAATTACATTTGTTTTTACTAGAAAGAGGCGATTCATATTTAGAATATATTACCTAAAAGCCGTGAGTATATGCAGCTAAGGGCCAAACAAATCGAGATTTTGTTTTGGAGGACTCAAGTCAATATCAGAGAAAGAAACATGCTTACAAGAATGTTGTAGTTTCTTTTTTCTCTATTAAATTTGTTAGGTAACAGACAGCCAATTGCATTTGCATATTAAAATATCTCATGCGAAACATACAACTATGACCTATCATTTTCGATCTATATTACCCAAATTTCAACTTTACGATAGTAAGAATAGGTCTTTCATCTATTTGGAATATTTCCGAGGTTCTTGTGCTATTAGGTTAATTATTGTGCTATCAGGCTTCTATTTCGTTGCTATGTTAATTTTTCTTTATAAAATGTTGAAAAAGTTAAGAAGAAAAGTTGGAACATAGGATTCTTACAAAAAGTTTAGCCCGATTGCCATCATGTTTGACTTTGCATGCAATTTCATAAAGTCGAGTTAGGTAAAGTAAGCTCCTTCATCATCAGGAGGTGTGAAAAGTTGGCTCTTGTGTGGACGGAAACCTTAGTAAGTACCTATATTGATGAGGCGGCGATGAATATTTTTTCCTCTTCGGCTTATGAACATAATTTAGATCGTGGGTGACCAAAATTGACTCTAAAGATCGTCAACTAATCGTGTCTAAACAACGACTATTCAATTGAATATAAAGCAAGAAATTTCCCATCATTCTTGGGAGTCCTCTCTTCTTGGGCGAAGTTGGTCTCCTTCCATTACTGATATCGACTCTTTTCTCATTTTGATTTTGCTAGAGAGATGACCAAGTGAAAGTGCTCATTTCCCATTTTCTTATGTCGCGGTTGCGTACCCAACAACGAGTGAAGTGTCATGTTTTTCTTAGGGTGAAGTACCATTTGTCAATCACAAATAGTGAAAAGCAGCCTCTCAAGTTCTAATACTTGAAAGGTTATTAATTCAAGTTTTGAATATAGTGAGGAAAACACAGTTAAACGTTGTTTTCTTTGACCCAAGAAGCTTACAAAGATGAATGCAGAAGCCCGGGATTGAAGTTTTTGGGGGTGACTTTAGAAAGTCGAGACTGAAGATCGTGACACCATCATCAATTGCGGTCCAATTCTTCTGTTCTATAGAAAAACACCCTTCCACCAATTCCAGATGACTACACAACTACGCCTGCCTAAGCCAAACCGAAACCTGGCAAATGACAATTCAATTCAGGAAATCACTTGCTGTTTGACTCTCAACACAGACTGGAGGAACCGAAGATTCTAAGCCGTTGGACGTGTGACACTTGTCTGATTTGTAATCTGATTTCAACACACAGCACGATTTTATCACAATTGCATATTCAAACAACGTAGGACCCACACCCACAATTCTCTTTTTACATGGTACCCAACACGCCCGTGCTTCTTCTTCTTGTAACACAAAGTAACTCTCTCTCTCTCTCTAAACAGCAGCTTGCCATCCTTCTTGGTGTCATCATCTCATCTTCTCAGTCCTTTCTAGCGCATAATTCAGGGGATGTTCATGGCCCAAGTTCCTATCTTTTCTTATAGTTACTGCAGCCGTTACTACTACAAGTCTCTGTGTTGTTCGTTACTCTCGTTGCTGTTGTTATCGGTGAGAACTTGCCATGGGATCGGAACGTTTGGGTTCGACATCCATCACCGGTACTCCGATCCGGTAAAGGGAATTTTGGCCGTTGATGAGTTGCCAGAGAAGGGTAGTTTTCAATATTACTCTGCTATGGCCCACCGTGACCGCGCAGTTCATGGGCGGAGACTTGCCACCGCAGATGGGTCCACTCCGCTCACTTTTTCCAGTGGGAATCAAACTTATCGAATCAACACTTTGGGATTGTAAGAGCAAATCATACTCCTTTTCGTTTTTGTTGTCTTCAGTTATCGTGCATGTGTTAATCGTATTGTTCGCGCTTTTACTGTTGATTACTGGAGGATCATTAATTGTTTAGAGAACAGGGTGTTTTGGTTAAATTCTGCGATGCTTGGTTGGTGAGAGAATCGGAGAAAACAGGGTGGTAACTGATATGCTTGGTTTAGTTTCCATAAATTCCTCGACGAGCTCATGTTTACCGTTCCTTCAAAGTGCCAGTTGGCGACATTTGTGTCTTGACTGTCTTTCTATAGTGGATTACTGAATTCTATGTTGAAGTTTGGGCTGAAGTTGCTAATTCAAGCTTCTGCTTTCGCTTTCCCTTTCTTGTTCGAATCCATTTTACAGCTGAATCTCATCTCCAAGTGTATTTTCTCTCTCTCTTCCTCTTTTTATTCCAAATTTGGAGTCTTTTCGTCATCGCTCTGCTCCCTTTTTTGTTTATATTCGAAAAGCTTCTGCTTTTGTTTTTTTCCTTCCCTTTTACTAATAGACCAAAACTGAAAAGCAAAAACGGACTTGCAATTTTAGTTTTTTGATGCTCGCAGCGGTGAGATCGATGGCGGTGAATGCAATAATGGTTTTTCTGCCCTTTTCCTTTCTGGTTCAGTTTTTTGTTACATTCCTGCTAAACTCATAGAACTTTCAGAAAAGACAGTCTAGAGAGAGCGATATTTGCGAAATTTCTGACAACTATCAGACATCAAACTACCTCATTAGTTTTTGCAATTTCAATCACTTGAAAATAGATGAATTTCGAAATTGTCAAAGAGATGAGTTTTCAGCTTCTACCTTTCCATTTGAAGAGGACTGTTGGTTTTCCAATTTCTTTAGAATTGTTCTATTTCATTGCAAAATGGTCTAGTAATAATTTTTCAATTGGTGATTCTGGGAGCAGATTCCAAGGCTTTGCCTTTTGATTTTCTGGGCAGTTGGATTGATTTGTTTCCCTTTTATTTGCCTGTTCTTATAGTCTAGATGACATGTTTCTTAACCCGAGCACTCTTCTGATTGGTCATTTTGCAGTTTACACTACGCTAATGTTTCAATTGGAACTCCAAGTTTATGGTTTATGGTTGCGCTAGACACTGGAAGTGACCTCTTCTGGGTGCCATGTGATTGTCTTAGTTGCGTACAAGGACTCCAAACCCCTTCTGGGAAGGTAATAGAACATTATTTCAAGGATTTTGTTTCCAGAAATTTATGATAGATCATCTGGGCTCCTTCTTTTCCATTTATCCTCTTTTCTTCTCGATAATTTTTTGTAGCTAATACTATCTCATCACCATACTCTTGAAGTATTATGCGATAGATATGTTGTCTTTAAGTTGGTAGAATGGCTTCCCTCAATCGTTGTTTCTTGTTGTTGCGCAAAACAGTGGATATAGATGTCCTGTATTCCATTGTGGTTAGCTTGTGATGGGCTAGATTTTGTTTTGAGTTGTTCAATTTTCATGATTTTACATCTAAGATGAAGTTGTGTTGCTCTTTTTCTAACGTAAGCTCTGTATATCAAACAGCGAATAGAGCTTAATACCTACAGCCCTAATTTGTCATCTACAAGCCAGAATATCCTCTGCAATAACGACATGTGCTCACAAAAAAAGCATTGCCTGTCAGCTCAAAGTAATTGCCCTTATCAAATAGCATATCTTTCTAATGGTACTTCTTCAACTGGGGTGTTGGTAGAGGATGTGTTGCACTTGATCACAGATGATTCTCGGACAAAAGCTGTTGACGCAAAGATTTCACTCGGGTGGGTTCTTTTGTCTATCAATAGTTATTAGTTACATTACATCTCTATACTAACCTCCGATGGCGTGCATGGATGCTGGTGTGTGTAATATCTTTTGCATTATTATGCATAAGTTTAGCTTTTGATTCACAGTTCATAACCATCTCTGTTTAGGGATTCTTATTTGGTATAAGTCACTTGGTGATTCAGACAGCTTCCTTCCTTGCAGTTGTGGCCGAGTTCAGACAGGTTCATTTTTGGATGGTGCTGCTCCAAATGGTTTATTTGGTCTTGGTATGTCCAATATATCAGTTCCTAGTACTTTAGCAAGGGAAGGATATATCCCGAATTCCTTCTCCATGTGCTTTGGACGTGATGGGCTTGGGAAAATCAGCTTTGGAGATAAAGGAAGCTCGGATCAAGGGGAAACGCCGTTCAATCTGCACCACTTACAGTAAGCACTCACTTGTTTTCTTCTTGATTGAGCCACATAAATTTGAAGACAAACTCACAGACACATATACATCACTTGACTTTCTACATTTAAGCTCAATGGTGATGGTTGTATTAATGCCCAGTGAACTTTGTTGTCAGTCCAACTTATAACGTCAGCATCACTCAGACAAATGTGGAGGGGAATGCTACTAATTTGGAGTTCTATTCAATCTTCGACTCTGGCACCTCATTCACATACCTAAACGACCCAGCTTATACGCTTGTAACTGAGAAAGTATGTTGTTCTTTTATGTGGAAAAGCATTCTGTATCATTTTGTTTCTTAAGATTTCACTATTTTCTGCAGTTCAATAGCCTTGTGAAAGAAACACCTGCATCGATTCCTGACATCCCTTTTGAGTATTGTTATAATCTCGGGTCAGTTTCATGCGGAAAAACCTCAATTATATCTTTTTCTTCTTTTCGTCAATGCTTGAGGAACTTACTTTCACCTTGTCTACAGCACAAACCAAAATGATATATTGATTCCAACACTGAGTCTGGTAATGAAAGGTGGAGATGAATTCAACATAACCGATCCAATAGTAGTAGTCGGTAGCCAGGTATAATCTTACTGTGATGTTTTATCAGATCTTATCATTGCCCTTGGATTACATATTTGTGCTTGCAATATGCAGGATGGGCCTAATTTTTACTGCCTGGGTGTTGTGAAAAGTAGAGACGTCAATATCATTGGACGTGAGTATCTGATTACAGCTTTGTTTTCTTATGGTTAAAACTTGCTGCTTGTGTTCACTATGGAATTTAACGTTGGGAAATTATACTTTTCGTAATAGTTTTCCTTACCGAATTTTTAATATTTCTGCATATGCATTACCAAAATTCATTAGCTAACAAATTATCTGTGCACGTCCAGAAAATTTCATGACAGGTTACCGAGTAGTTTTTGATCGTGAGAGGAATGTGCTGGGTTGGAAGCTATCTAACTGTAAGTGTAGTACCTGAATTTTCATCTCACCTTGTTGTATCTGCTTTTCCTGTGGCTAATGGGGTACTTTCTGTTGTAGGTTCTGATGATGACAGCTATTCCAACACTCTACCAATCGCCCCGGCTGGTTCTGCAAGGCCTCCTGCCAGTGCAGTAATTCCACAGGCTACAGCAGGAAATGATAACAATTCGCAGGTAACAGGGGGATTGCCATCACCTGTAGGAAATCATTCACCCCAGTTGAATCCCCTCACTTTCGTGCTTATAATCGCACTCTTTGCCATTTTTTAGATATCTTTTCCATTTTTTTCCCATTCTTCTGCTTAGTGAGACTTTTGCCAACTCCTTAGCTTATACACTCCACATGTTATTCTTCCCCACATAGTCACACATCAAATTCGAAGCATTGTTGGCCATTCTTTCACTATTATTTTTGTATAAGTAGCATACTTTAAATTGTCGGCTTGTACATTTATACCTATTAATTACAGATACAACGGATATAGTATTAATTTTTCTTCCTAATTTGCGTGGAGATACGTTTGTAAGCAGATTGCATTACTTAAACTAGCTTATGTCTAGAACTCGTTCGGTTTTTAAATGGTCCTACCGGGCACATGATAGACTAAAGAGCTAGGCGCAATGACTGATTCAATGATGAAACATCACTGCCCCAAGAAAAACCATATAATACAATGATGAAGTATAACTGGCAACGGCAGAGTCTAGTTGTGTGAATTCAAGTAAAATTGAAGAATCTACACAATAGGGAATATATTATCTAAAACCCTCGAGTCCACCTCGTCAGTTTGCTCATAGCCTGAATGAATAATTCAGGTATATTATGGATCTTAAGATGGTTCATTAGCTATAGGGAGCAACTGTAGTCTGACCCTTTAAAGATACAAATTGACCATTAGGCAGCAACTGTAGTCTGACCATTTAAAGGTACAAATTGAATATTAGAGAGCAACTGTAGTCTGTCTCCTGAAAGGTACATATCGAACATCATTCATTAAATTAGGTAAAAGAACAAGGCATAAGAATTCCTTTCTATAGTCTATGGACAATTGGACATTGCTTAAATATGTGGTCATAAATCACATAAGAATTTACTCACTCTGCTGATGAACAAGTACGAGAAACAATAATCAGAGAACACTCTTTAACAAAAGGAATTTTGCAGTTGGAGCAAAGCCAACCTTTGCTTGGAACAAACTGTGATCCCCTCACTCGATTCCACGTCTGCTGGTCTCTGTAATAGTAGGGAATGAACACTTAGATGTTACCAAAATTTCGTTTTCCCCGAAATCTTGACTTCTTTTTACTGCGTGAACCAAGGATGATACTGATAGCTCGGGCTAACAATATATCCTTCATTCCCCTTATGTTTGAAATTTATTTTCTTTCTTCAATTTCTTCCTACCGGAGGGCAACTGCGCCTGTTTTGACTTGTTCTTAACTGATTTTATCAATGACGATAACTCAAGCTTCTCTTTCTTTGGTGGTGAAATATCAGAGCTCACATTCACATTGGCGTTTGTCTGATGATCAACCGATGCTGACAGAGTGCTGGTAATTTGTTTATCGCACTCATTTCCCAGCAATTCGTGTTTGTCATCCTTATGCCGCTTCCTAGCCAATTGTCGGGCATACGCTGCGCTCCTGCAACAGTGAACTCAAACTTTTAGTTTAAATGAGAAGCAACCTAAATGAAATAACAAATGCACACGGAAGTAATATCCGATAGAAAACAAGTACATATGAGAATTAAACATTTTTCACGCTGCATCATAGTGGTTAGTTGTGCATAAGCAGTACCTTTTGAACTGTGGATCCGTGGGATCCAAAGCAAAGAGAGAAGTGAAGCGAGCTGAAAACCGAGGATCGTCAAAATCAGCAACTGGCAATTTTTCCTCATCGGGAACTTCATCTCTCCTTTTACCTTTTGCTTTCTTAGGTTTCAAGTTGTATCCCTTACGACCATCATCAGTCCCCTTATCATCAGCAAGTAACAATTCAAGCTCTGCTCTGCTTGCCACTGCTTCCTCATCTCCATCCTGGTCTGCCTTGTCATTTTTAGCCCGAGAATTTTTATTCTTAGCTTTTTTCACCACAGCCTCTTCAATAAAGAAATCATCTGGTTGTTCTGTTTCTTCATCAATATTGCTAGTCTCATCATCTGAAGAGTACTTGGATTTATTTTTTCGAGCCTTCTTTTTCTCACGTGTTTTTTTCAATACTGCTTCCCAAACACTTTCTGGTCCCTTATTCCGCTTTTCCAAGACACGCTTACTTATCTCCTCCAAGCCAGTGTTGAAAGTAATCTCCATATCTTTGCCTTCCTTCTCACCATCTCCATCTGACCCATCACCAGACTGAAGTAAAGCACGATATTTTTCTCGCTTACCATGGTTTCTATCCAATGCATCCACCATCATATTCTCATTCTCACCATCATCATCAGTTTCACTTTCCTCCGAAGCTAAAAACTCCTTCAACTCCAGTTCTGCTAGCTATAGGAAAACAGATTAGGCATGACAAAGTTGCAAGAAGTATACAAAATCTCCATCATTTGAACACAATAAGTGATATATGATGTCCTTTCTCATTGAGCAGTGTATTTCAAATTTGGTTTTACAACTCTAGTAGTTGTTTCTTCTATACTCCTTGCTCACATCAATAAATCATGCTATGTCAATATATGGAAGAATGAATCACGTGTTCAAGTATATCAACGTGTCAGACATGCACAGAGTATTTATGTAGTCAACTATGCCACATACATTACAAAATGTTCAGTATATGAGAAAACTTGTTATTAGAAAATTTTGTGGAACGTTTGCATATGACCAAATGTCCAGCTACATGGAACTAGTCCTTAGTGAAGCAGCAGCAAGATCCTTTGCTTTCCTTCATTGAAGTTCATGTGCACGCTTCAAGTGTCTGAAGGCCATATTACCAATGAGGAATCCACAATGACCAATAAATGCCAAAGGGAGAAAAAGAAGAATCAACTCAAAGAAAGTCATGCTTCTTTACAAGCTAATCAAGTAGCCATCTCCAAGAAGGTAAAGCTCTAGTGGTTAAAGTTTCTTCCAATACAGGGTTTCACTCGTTGAACATCAAGTCTAAAGCCTAGAAACTCATTTTAACTTGATTAGGATATATCATGTCCCCACAAGACAAATGAAGCAAAATACAGAAAGCAAAATAATCACAATTTTTAAAATGCAACATAATACTCTAGTGGCGCCTCAGGTTTCACCACAGATGAACAAACTAAAAGAGTAGTCATCCATTACACTTCCACATGAAACTTGAAACAATAGACTAATTACAAGCAAATTCAGGTCAAGCTCAAGCACCTGATCAGCAGTAAATTTTCTTCTCAAAGTCTTTAAACGCTGTGGCTCATCTTCATCCCAAGAAATAGGGATGTTACTGTGCTGAAGTGCTCTAGTTTGGAAATCCAATCCCTCATAACCTGTAGGTTTCTAAAGGGAGATAGTTGAAGCACCAAAGAAAGCCCAAAAAGTTAAAGGCTGCATTTTTTGCTAAAATAATACTCTTTAAGTGCTGCAAAGGACAAAAATCAACTGTATGCTCTAGTCCATTCTTTCAAGTCATGTCAGGAACAAAATCCCCAGGTCAAGTATTTCTCTAGAGAAAGTTGCCATTAAAAAACAACCAATCATTGGCCAAATAAGCATGTACCTCTGTAGCAACATCACGTGGTGGATGTTTAAATTCCATTGAATCAGGAATAAATCTCAAATCGAGCACATTGGAAGACCTTTCGAACTCAAGTCCATCACAAGCTTTGTACAGATGCTCTGAGGTTGCAACTGAATCACATTCCACAACAGCATAGTAGTACCTGACATAAAACAATAAGATGAAAAATAAATGGAAAGGAAAGGAACCATATTACAAAGATATGAAAAAGAGGTTGTTTTGAAAAGATGAAAAGTTGCAAATTCTTATTATTACCTAAGCCTACTTTTCTCATAATCACGCAACTTCTCATAGTCAATCTCATTGTCATCATCATCTTCATTTTTGCACTCTTTTTCATCATCGAATAAGGCAACAGGACCATGGATTTCTTCCTCTTTCATGCGTTGAAGCCCAAACTCAGAGGGATAAACAGCAACAGACAATATTTCTCCACCTTTTGGTAGAAATGAACGCAAGACTACAAACAAATCAGCAGCCTACATAATCCAATTATATCATTAGTAAGTTCACAATACAAATGGAAAGATACACAGTAAACTTTTTTACACGGACAGAGAAAATTTATGAGTAGAACTTTGTGTAGATGGTATATACTACCAGTTCTAGTACCTAATAAAATTGGACCAAATAAAGAAGAAGAAGATAATGATGATAAAATGAGAAATGGATTAGAATTTAGTCAGGAGAAATCAAGTAATATGTTTTTTAATAACTTTTGAATTTGCAATCGCTACTCTGTCAAATGCACATAATAGCCTACAAACTACGTGTTCCAAGTAAGTCACTGACAAGCTAACAACTAAAAGCCAAGCTGGCTCGTCAAATGATAGGTTCAATCCAACTGCAATTGCAAGCTCTAGCATGTCTCCAATTCCGACCAGCCATCCTAAGTTTTATGCAAGTTGTAACCCTCTTACTGCGACTCAAACATGCAAACTCTTGGGCTGGGAAGCTCTTGGGAGGAGGGAGAAGTTGCTCTACTGATTGGACCATCCTTTGGGTGATTAAATCACATAATAACCACCAAGCAGCATAATAGATGAGCAAGTCATATTGCTAAACCTATATTCTCCACATTTACGGTACCTTTTCTGAACTTTATGCAGACTCCAAACTTTAACATTTGAAATATCTAGACAAGAAAGTACTATCAAAATAATTTCAAGATGACCATGGTTTTCTATCATAATACCAAAAACAATTGAGTTTCTCCGTTAATTTTGAAATCAGACAAATACAATAGCCATAATTCCATGTCCATAAGTAACAAAATTCTGCAACTACAATAACATACCCTAACATGCTGCCAATCCATATTAACAGCAGCAAGCCTGCGGGTTCCATCCTCAATTAAGGGTACATTTTCCACCTGTTCCACATTAAAAAAAGGAACCCAAAAAGGTTATACGTACCATTTAGCCACCGTACAGCTTAAAAAACAATGCCATAAGAATACAAAAAGATTACTCCCTCACAAAACTTGGCGGATAACTCTCCTACACTTTCTTTTAAAACAATCAAGCACAAGCTCCGAACGTACCTCTACATCAGGCGTTTCATCATCATAATCCACCTCCACATCGTCCTCTTCGTCCGTACTAGAATCCGCTTCACCTCCCTCTCCGCCGTCCTCCGATTCTTCTGACTCACTAAGACTCGATTCTCCGCCACCCAATTTATCCAATTCCTCACTCTCACTCTCCACTACCACCTCCGTATTGATGTCGTCAAAAGCATCTTCTTCATTTTCCTCCAATTGTCGCTTTTCTTCTTCTTCTTCTTCGAGACGATAATAATGGCGCAGAGAAGCTCCGGAATTTTGCTTCTTAGGCTTCCCGCGCTTGTCCGACGGAGCAGAAGATGACGCGAAACTCTTGTCGGTGAACATGCGATTGAAGCGGGAGTCGATCGCAACCTTGGAATTGTGTTTTGGAACTTTCTGGAATCGAGGGTCCCAGTGTACCGACGCGAAGCGCGGGTCTTCGATGATCTTCTTACCCCCTTCATGGTTCTCGTGGTCGTCACCTGAGGCCTTCTTAGCTTTCTTTTTCATCTTCTTCTTGTCGCTCTTGTGGTCTTTGTCCTGAGAACCCATGGCAAGGAAGGTTTACAGCAAAGAGCTTTAGGGTTTAGAGTTTCAAGAGATGACAATACTATTAGAATGGCAAGTATATAGAGTATAGACGCGGGAATCGTTTTAACTAGGGTTTCACTAAGCCGTTTGCTACTGAAGACTAAGCCGTTTTATCATTGGTCAACTCCCGACGTTTGAATTGATTCTATGGTATAATTTACAATCAAATTGCATCGATTTTATTATAACAATATAGCTTTATACACACCCATACATATATATAATAGAAAATTGATAACAACATTTTAAAGTGTGCATAAAAAATCAGCTTCTAAATTTTACTATAAATAAGTTCATTGATGATATAAAGTAACTAGAGAGTTTAAGTATTGTAAGTTTAGGCCCCAGCTTAGGTCTTTGTGAGTAGGCCTAAGTTGAGGGTTTAGGATAGAACTTGAGCTTGACTTACAGATTTCCTCTAGCAAATTTGTAAAACCAAATATTAAGATGTTTTCCTGACATTTTCCCTTTAATACTTAAATTAGTAAAGCTAAAGAGAGGAATGAGAGAAAGTAAGTATGAAAAGAATGGCCTAATAATTAAGAATAGTGATTTATAAGTGTCTATGATCTCGTGCAATATTGAAAGATCCTTAGTTTATTGGGATACAAGTTAGGCTCTGGTTCATAAAAGTTTGATTAATATATATAATTTGTCCACCAAGTTTTAAACAAAAGCCATCTTTAAGGTTACAACTTTTAGTTTGTAACATAAATTTCAGATATATTGTCTCATTCTTTTTAGCTACTTATCAATCGAGCTCTTATCACTTGCCAATTATGATTCCTATTCAAAAGATGAGACTTAAACCCTATTTTTTCAAATTAAATTTTAAACTCAAGTATCTAAGTTGAAACAGGGAGGAGGTTCAACATTAGGTTTGTAGTCGACAAAAAATTATGATATGCGTTTATCTTATTTTGAATGGTTATAGGATGTGTTCACATTCACACTAAGATTGTGGTCCCATTTGAAATAAACACTTTTCCTTTGGACATTAATCCATGTATAATACATCTTTGGACTTATATATGAAGAAAAATGTACCTTTTTGAATTGCAAGCCCTTTGGTAGAAGATAAGGTCTTGAGTCGTTAAAACAATCCATCTCATACCATTAAGGAATATATAATTTGTGTCCTCTTTTTTATAAATACCTATATCCTTTATGTTTATGCGCTTTATTTGCTTTAAATCAAATATAATATTTGAAGAAAACTAGTCGATCAACTATCATTCAATATAGGCTTGTCACCTTCATATAGGAAGGCTCATCTAGTTTCTTTCTATTAAGATAATACCCATACATAGTGGTTGTCAAGTGAAAAGAGTTATAACACCAAGATTATGAATGAATTTAGTACTAACTCAGAGTTAGTAAGATGTAAGCATATGGTTATACATAATGAGGAGCCTCCTAAGTGAACACATGATTAGAAGTGGAAATTTTTTATTACTCTCTTTGAAAGATGGTAGTGAATGGGATTTCAAGCTTATATTGAGTGAACCTAACCTCTGGTTTACTAGTAAGGGTGGCCTTTTTCTACTCATGCAAAGGTTATAGCCATTGTTTGGAAGGTAAGTAATAATTTATTCAATCAAAAAGATGCCAAGTATAGTGATTATTGAATGATTACTTGTAACATCTTGTTACCAATGTGAAGGGCATATTGGTAATTCGGATGGATTAGGATTGGATGCATGCATATTACTGAATTGCACATGC
>JANIHY010000210.1:16476994-16499625 GCA_027479065.1 Erythroxylum brevipes | reverse complement strand
TTACCTATTAAGATTCAAGTTTGTGGTCTGCATAGATAATATTGGTAACACTTCTTTTAGGATCCAAAAGAAGTTATCTATAAAGTAAGCCTAGTGATAAGAGTTTCTTGTTGAATATGACTTTTTGTGTGAGTTTACGGTAGAAAGACATAACAAAGTAGCTGATGAATTGAGTAGAAAGAAGTCTTTGTAACTTTGGATATTATCACTTGAGTATAGTTAGATATATGGGGGAAAATCATAGCAATGATGCCTTTATATGACACCTAGAGTAATATATTTTAATAAGTGAAAGATGATGTTATACAAAGATTTTGGTTTGATGATGATAGGTCATTGAATCAAATAAAAGTAGCTAAGTTGCTTCTTAGTTGAGACATTAGAAAATTTTATATTTTCCATTCTGTAAATAGTTTTGATATTTTACTTTATGTTTAAAGAATAATTAAAGATATGTATTCACTCCTAAAATTTGATAAGAATTCAGATATATTCTTAATGCTTTGATATTTATAAATTAATCCTTAATGTAAAATAAAATAAGAAATCATGATACACAATGTTAGTTTTAAATTGAATTTTCAACTAAAAACTAACTAACCCACTCATATTCAATAGAAACAAAAGCTTGTTTTTTTATATCTTTTATCCATGGCTCTTTGTAATGGAATCTAGCACAATTATTTGATCTTAAACTGAGTAAGTCCCCCTTAAGTACCCAAGTACATCTATTTTAACATTTAGACATATTTAATATGATTATGTGACCCTATTGAATGCAATCTAGACATGAATCAATAGCCACAAAACCAAGCCTCTCCTTTAAATAAGAAAATGCCAATTAATCTCTTATTCCCTTAACAGCAAGCATATCTTCTAGAGTTTCCAATTATTTTTCCATTTAAGCTTATTAAAAACATCAAAAGAATCCTAAGTAATTTCCTCTGTGATGGATCTAGATCCCTAAAAGCTGGTCCCAAAGTTAAGTGGAAGGATGTTTGCCATCCTAAAACTTAAGAAGTACTAGGAATAAAATGCATTTGAGCTTCAAGTAAAGTACTTACAACTATGATAATTTGACATTTAATTCATGATAAATAGAGTCTATAGGTTAAGTAGACGGAAGAGGAATACTTTAAAAGTGGAAGCTTCTCTAAATTTGATGGATTAATTGGAGAGGATTCCAATACACATATCACCAATTTTTGGAGATATGTAACATAGTCAAGATCAATAGGGCAACTGAAGATGCAATTAAGATAAGGTTGTTTCCTCACACTAAAAGATTAGGCAAAGGAGTGACTTAAAGCATTACCTACTTGACAAATCAATACTTAAGAGAGTCTTAGAGAGAAATTCCTTTTAAATACTTTTCATCATCTAAGACAACAAAGCTAAAGAATTGTATCTATTTTCTTTAGCAGCTTGACAATGAAATGTTATATAAAATATGGGAGAGATATAAAGGTCTACCAAAAAAGTGGCTATAATATGACCTTTCAATATGAGACAATTCCATATATCTACAATGGTTTGATAAGTTTTATAAGGAAAATGATAGTTGTTGCAGTAGGTAGAACACTAAATAATAAGATCCTAGAGGTTGCTTTGAAGTTAATAAAAGAAAATATCATGAATAACTACTAATAGCAGTCAGGAAAATTGAGGCTGAACAAATTTATTGAGGTCTATAATATAGATGTCATAATTGCACTAATATCTCAAATGGAGGTGATAAAACAAAATTATGTAGCCTTTTCATCACAAAATACTTAAGTTATAAGCTACAAATTCTATAGGAGAGGACATTAAGGAATATAGTGTCAAGCTAAAAATCCCATAGCAAAATCAATAAAGTAAATGGATTTGAAGATAAGCTTCAAGAGGCAAAATAAATCCTACAATAAGACTTATAGTAGCGAAATCATCCTCATTTTTCTTAAGAGCAATCAATAGGCTCCAATATAACCTTTTTCCAACTTTTAGCAACATGTTCAGAAAGAGAAGTATTTGAGTTTAAAAGATATGATAAGAGATTTCATGTTAGCAAGTTCTTCTCAATTATAGAATCATTAAAGCTTTAATAAGGAATCTTGAAGTTCAAATATGTTAGCCAACTAAAGTGATTATAGAGAGACCATAAGGCACCTTACTTAGTGACGTAAGCCATATCCTTAGGTAGCATATAGAGGAGGTTGCTCTAAAGCATGATGAGTTGAACAATCTTAAGGAGGAAAAATAGCAAAGTAAGGAGAACATCAAAGAAGTATAAATCAAGAATTCCTTACCCTGTTAGATCATTTCAAAAAAGAGAAGGCAAAATTAAAGAAGAAGGTCCAAATTAAAGATGGTGATCATTTACATGACGCTTTTTGTGTTGATGAAAAAGAGAGCATTCACATTGTTCTAACAAGTAATCAAGTTTAATGAAAGAGTCCACCTAAAACACTCATAAAAAGATACTCATAAGGAGGCAACCCAATCATAAACTTAATTTCTTATCAATTTTATGTGGATTTGTTTTCAATATTAAGAACTAATAATTTAGATGTTTTTTTTCCTTTGTTTGATGAATAATGTCATATTTTGCTTTAATTTCATTTGAGTTTGGTATTTTCTACCTTTAATTTTATATTTACGTAATTAAGAATACAAAGGAAGGCAACTATGAGCTTAAGTAGGACCTTTAAAGTTGGTTTGACAATAGACCGGTTAGTTTAAACCAAAAATGTATATTCTAGCTCAGACCTAACCCGAAGTCTTAGCCCATCAAGCTTGGGCAACCTGAAGCCCAATTGGCCCAAACCAAGCTTGATAAATTTATTTTTTAATTAAAATTTTAAAAATAAAGTAATTTAATTTAACATATTTTAACTTCAAGTTGGGTTAGGCTCAAACTGGGTCATGCTTGGCTTGAGCCTGTTGACTTCGATCAAGTTGGTATAGCCCTGACTCGGTTAAAACTGTGATCACTACTTTTAAGGATATGGGAGATGAAAGATCTAAGAAATAGGTTAATTGAAAACTCAAGATTAGCATATGTTGAATTATATTATTGAATATAACCTGGGCTATTACATGTCCCAGACTATATTGATTTATGAGCTTTCCTAGAGGATCTATAAATTGGGATATGTCATGCCTTAGGCCGTGTCTCTAAATGTTGAAGATAATATGATCCAAGGTCTAAGGATATGCTTATATTCTTGGTCATGTATATAGAAATAAGAGATAATAGGATTCACAGCAAAGAGTTGAAGATAGTAGGATCCACGATTTAAGAACACGTTCGTGCTTCTGGTCATGTATTTTTAAAAAGTTTAGAAAAATCTATAGCCTAGGCTACATTCACGTCCTAAATCTTGTCCTAAAATTTTCAAATCTTATCCTAAATCTTTAACCTTTTTCTTAAAAAATTATAATAACATAAATTTGATATAACAACTTTCTCTTTATATATAGTAATCAAAGTAATATTGATTATTAAATAAATTATTTTGCAATCTTTACCTACATTTTCAATGCCTAAAGCTTAACTAATTTTCATGTTAGTAATCATGATCTTAATATAATGTGAGTAACTAGGTGATAGACCAAGTTCTAGCAATAAGAACAATCTTAATATTGATAGTCCTATCAATCAACCTCTCCATTTCCAAATCTCCATATCTATTTTCTCCATCAACCAAAGCTTCAACAAGTAAAGAGAACCCTTTAAAAGTAACTATTCCTTATTCACACTAAACCCATTCACTTAAGTTACCACCAATTTTATTCCTTATCTCTCCAGTTAGCTTACTATAAAACCTTCTTATTGAACGATATTTTCCTAACTCTAAATTGGTAAAACATTAAGCTCATCTAAGAGAACAACATTTAAAAATTAGTCTTAATCAGCTTTCTGCTTATTTCTTAAAAAAGAACAAGGTCTTTGGGGCCATAAAAATGAAATATTTGAAAGTTTTTTAAAGCGGGGTTTAAGGGTTTGGGGAAGGAATCTGTGAGGAAAACATCTCATCATACTATAGTTATTGTTCCAACTTTCTACATGTTACCTAAAACAGTGAGACAGACAATAAGAAGTGAGATTGGATAGGTGAAACATGAGATTAGATAGGCAGAATATAACTGATAGCAAGGACAAAAGACAGTAACAAGAGGTAATGGTAACGAGGAGGGAGGATAGATAAGATCAATGACAACGAAACTATCATTAAGAGAGTTGAGTGTTAAGAGCAGATTGAGAGAGTGAGAGTTGAGCTTAGAGACTTAATTAAGAGTTGAGAGTTAAAAGTTTAGAGAGATGATTAACAGTGAGAGTTACAATTTCAAAGAGTTAAAAGTTGCAATTTTGAAGAGTTGAGACGAGTTTTTCATATTCAGCAGAGTTAAAGGCATAACAATAATGGCATGTCAGAGAGGAGAGGAAAATCATAGGCTTTATTTTTTAATTTAATCTTTAATTTATTTGAAATTAAAATATTTACCTATATTTCATCTATATTTTAGGTACTAGTTAGTACTAACTAATACTAATTAAAAAAAATTGGTGCCATTTAAAATTTTGAACCAATACTTAAAGTTAATATTTTGTACCATTTTCTAATCAATACGAAGCCTTATGATTGGTATCGATGGGTACAATACAAAAACCATAATTTTGGGATAAGCAATCTAAGATAGCTTAAATAGCAAAGTATACATATAAGATAGGATTTTATCCAATAATGGACACCTTATACTTATATTTTATAAAAATGAACATCTCGAATGTTATGTTTACTTGAAGCTTAGACCCTTTGAAGAGAATATAATCATAAAATATAGGTTTGGTAGATGAAATGAGCAGTTATATAAATAGTAAATGGTATAAATGAAATTTTGATATGATTGATAATGCCTACTAAGAAATTGCTTTATAAATTTTAACTATATATATCGTGATTAAGCATGATAAATGTGATATGAAGGTCACAATAGAATTTAGGTTATGGGGAAATTAAACGCTCTTTGTCTTTTAATGAGTTTGTAATAGGATGTAGATTTTACACATTTGAATGGGTGACCATAAAAGATTTCAAAAAATTTAAAAATGATTTCCCAATTGAGCATTATAAGATGACACCTCTTGAGTTTTGGGAAACTATATCAACAAACAGGTCTAATTACAACCCATCTACAACTAAGAGCACTTTAATCAACTTTCCTACCCTTAAATACCTACACAGGGTGATAGATTATTAACTGTTGACTGACTTTATTTACTTTTTTTAACTCTAAGCTTTGTACATTTTGAGGATTTTGTTCTTCCTTTTATTATCCTTAACTATTATTTTAGTTATGTTATTTGCTTCGTGCTTAGTACTTTATTTTTATTTAATTTATTATTAAGTTTCATTTGAATTTTATTATCTTTTTTTACTTGTAATTGTATTCAAGATATAAATAAATCCTACGTGAAAATCATAAATACCTTAGAGAGTGGATAACAAATAGGTGTCAGAAAAAGAAATTTTCCTACCTTTTTTTTCCCTCCTTATATATTTATTATCTTTAATATTTATTTTCATTCTTTATATTTTTTACATTAAGGATAAAGTACAACTCAAGCGTGAGAGAGAATCAATTGATTTACAGTCCATATTCTTTTCACTTTATTAGTTTTATTACAATTAGCTTAAAATAGAATAATCCTGGAAAAATCTTTATCATTGAAAGAAGATTTATCGAGATGACAATTATAAGTTTGGCTACTTAATGATTTAATTTATTTAGGCTAGTAGTTATAAGTATTAATAACTAATTTACTTCTAATTTTCTTTAATAATTATGACAACAAACATTAAATTTACATTATAATATTTTGTATAATTTAATCATATCATTGAGTTAAAAAGCCAATTATTTCAAAAAAAATTAGTATCTCATTGAAAGATAAAAATAAAATAAAATAAATATTTAAACAAGTGAGTATAAATCAATTTACTATATTGGCTTTAACCTAAGTAATTAAGAGAATTCATGAGAAGGTGTTTGTTTTCATGTCAAAAGGTTAGGTGAATTTTAACCAAGCCTTTAAATGTTTCTTCTTAATTTAAAGTTTAGTATTTCATTTTTCTGTTAATTTAGGTTAATGTTGATCATTTTTATGACCAACTTGGAATTCAAGCGTGCCAAGGAGGAATTCTTTTTTAAAATGTGTTTGACTTTTAAACAAAGATATAAATGGGCTTTGGGAAACTTAGAGAAATATAATTCTAAGTTACTAGATGCTAAAGAGTGTTGAGGCTTAAATATTAACTTGAAAAGATAATTTTATTTAAGTAAAGGATGAGTATAAAGTGTAAAGAAAGTTGAAACAATAATAGGTTTTAAGTTTGTGTTGTAATGTTGGTGTATTTATACAACCCTCTCAAATTTAGCCATCTCAAATAGTTCAAATGTAGCCATTCAACCTCCGATTATCCCCCAATCATAGCCACCTACTAAGTAATCGTCTATCAATATGCAATTGCTTTGAAACTACAGATTAATCATGTTTCAACTTTAACCATCTTGACTCTCAAATCCTAGAGTTTTGAACCAATTTTTTAATTAAATCAATTTCTAAATTGTTAATATTTTATATTACCATTATGAGTTATTAAGAATTGGGTAATGATTTTTTAGGTTGTCCATTTTGTTGATTTTCATTAATTGAGTTGTTTTGTATTCATAATTTATTTAATTTATGGGGTTAATTAATTTTGATATTGTCCGTTTGATATCAATTTTTAGTGTGGGGTTATTGACCTTTTGAGAAAAAAGATGACCACAAACAATATACAATATGATCAAGACAGAAAGTTATGTTTTGGTGCATGTAAAGCCTAGTGAACTTGATTAACATGTATTACTCCTCCATATTTAACATATTTTGTGATAAGAGAATTATTGACTAATAAGCACAAATCAAGACCAGATTTAATCATGATTACATGAACTTGTCACCCAAAATCTATAATAGTCAAATTTGCATAAGCGGCACTAATTGTTTGGTTTAGATGTATGCCTTTAATCCTTAATTATAACTTGATAGCTTCTTCATAAGAGGTCCACGGGTGGCATCTTTTCTTTGTTATAAGGTTAAAAAACTATTAATCGATTATCCAAATTTTCCTATTAGCGTAGATGTTTACTAAAGTATTGGTTACAAGCTTGTGTACCCAAATTTGATTTTGATGATGAGGCACTAGACACACCTTGAATTTTCCAATTCCTTTGTCAATGCAAGAAAGTTTAACATAAATGGATATGGAAATTTATCATATTTCTGGTCTCCTTTATGCATTTTTTGAAACTAAGACAATGCTTTTTTAAAATCAAACTTGTCAAATTTGTAGAGATCTATGTAAGCATTTTCTAATTCAAGACCAAATTGCTTGGGTACAGCCAAATTTTTTGTCGCTTTGTTTATTAATATTTTTTGTTCCATTGCAATGTGAGGAACTCAATAAATTATAAATAAGTAAGCTTTTTTATTACTGCTATAAATAAAATAATTGGACTATAAATGATGATAACTTGAATTTCTTTATGATATCACCATACAAATGGTAGCTTTCATTTACTTACGATGTATGATAATTGTTTACTAATTACTACAATGAAAAACATAAATTTAATGTGCTTTTATTATTTACTACTACTTTCATATATATATATATATACTTAGATAATTAGTGAGATAATAAGGACTACATGGAAAAATTATTGGAAATTTGATCCTTAATATAATGCTTCTAATATTTTTGGAAGTTTATATTTTTTATTGTTATTATATCAAATGGATGAAGCTAGCCCTTTCAAATAATGAGATGTTTCAATCTTATGCATGATCATATAATAAGTAAAGAAAAAATTAATAAGTCTTCAAAGATAAGAAGTGATGTATGGAATTACTTTATAAAGAATAAAACAAGTCTTAGAATTAATAAGAAGTGTAAGTACTAAGTTGTTTGCTAGAGGTTCAAAAGGTAGAGCCTTACATTAAAAAAAGTATGACAATAAGTGTTGTAAAAACACAAATGGTATTAGGAGTCAAGTAATTTTTCACATCTAATTTATTAAAAGGAGAAAAATGAAATGACTATCATAGGTATATGTATTATAACGGTTTAAAGACCTGTTGTGCATCATATAGACTTCATAATGTTGATCGCATCATTTTAGTCAACTTTTTAGATGCCTACTAGAAATACTATTATGAAAGATATGTTCAAGATCTATGATGCACGTAAAAGTTCGAAATTAAAGATGTTATCAATTAAAGAAATGCTAGTTGTGATCATATAAGATAAATGGACATTTTAAAATCAAAATAAAGGTTATATGGTTGTGGCATTGCATCATGTTAATAATAATTGGATTTTATGTAGTCGCATCCTAAGGTAAATAATGTTCTCTGATATTATTCCATTTGATCTTTGATTTTGTTTTTAAATGGTAGGTTAATTTATGTTATGATTCCTTATATAAGTAAAAGGTCAATATATGTACTAGTTAATTGATCAATGGATTGGAATATCTACATGAAGTTTTCAACAATAACTTTAGATAATTATAACATAAATAATGTTATAGTTGATAAGTTAAGAATAAGTTAGGAGTTAGGAGTTAGGAGTTTATTAATGGATGAGAGTATCTTTCATTTGTATTGCTTTAATACACGAAGTGAATTGATTGTGAAGAATGAGTTGGAGATTATCAAAGAAAGGACAGAAGCAATTTAGGATAGTATAGTGTATTAGAGTGTAACACCTAAATAGTTTGAGAAGTTTAAATAAACTACAAGTCAATTACATATCCTATGTACTAGGAAGTTCTTTCTAGGTTATCCAATAAGGTGGACTTCAACAACCAAAATACTTGACACTACAACTAAGTATATTGATGGAGTTCGACAATCAAAATGCTTGATACTACAATTAAGTATATTGATGTATTTATAAAGTGTCTATTGAGATTCTTAGTACACTTATTATCGATAGATGAGTAATGCGAGTGGGAAAAAGAAGTTTGAAAGAAGTTAAGGATGTTTAACATTATCATTGAGTTGTTTTATGTCATAAAGTATCTAATTTCTCACTTTTTTTGCTAATATATGTGAGATAAAGTTCGCATTGTTTGAGTGGATTATTCTTTTGATGAAATTATTCAAATAATGAAAAACAAGATGATAAGAAAATTTGATAGTTATTAGAATGAGATTGAAAATACCATGACAATAATTGATGTCCTGGATCCAAAATACAAGCTTTCATTAATTGAATATTATTTGTAGCATTTTATGGTGATTGGGTAGTTTAAGAATTATTGTTCAAGAATGGGTAAAGAGTTGGATCACAACAGTATAGTATTAGTTTCAACTTCCGTTGGTACATCATCATTAAGCAAGAATCCCAAGGCTAAAGAACCTGAAATTCCTTAAACACACACTTTTGATAGAACATGAATAAGAAGAAATATCTAACCCTAATGAACCCTCAATCAATTATATGAAAGGAAACACATATAATAAGGTTGATTTGAAAACAAGAACGGAAATTTGCCACAAGCGTTTACCTTAATAAGAATTATATTCTTGATGCAATATAAGAAGACAAGAAACCCTCCCTTAAGAATAAGCTATTAAGCCAATCTCATCATTAAACAATGTTTATTATTATGTATTTATAACCCTTGAAAAGAAAAAACACCCTAACTATGTAAAAGGTCTTTAAACATGGTCTTCCACCAAAATAATTAAATCCCAAACTAATATTTCTAAAATACATCCCATTAAACCTAAAAGTTTTGAACAAGCCCAAGACATAAGTAATGGGCTAATGAAAGTTATACTTATAATATAAATAATTAATTAAATAAGAAGAAAAGTCTTCTTGCTCACTCCGCCTAACTTGATTAGTTATCTTGTCATTAACCCTCATTGTCTCTTGAAATTTTATGCCATCTATAATTCGGCCCATGTAGGATTGAAGCACTTCTTTGAACTTCTTAGCTCTTGATCTTGTTATTGGTTCCTTTGACATTAGTAGCTCATCTTTAGCGTTATTTCACTTACAAAGTTTCACGTTCATGTTCATGTCAAAGAAAGTATCAACTTGGTTTCAATTTAAAGGAATTTAAATAGAAAAATAAGGTTTATGATTTCAAATAATAGAACAAAGTTGGACAATTCATGGGAAATTGATATTTTCAAAATAGCTTATGAGCATTTGATATATTAGTGTGGAAGAAGTTGAAGAAGTTTAATACCTAATTATGCAAACAATTGGAAAATATTTGTTTGCTATCCCAATATCTATATATGCTTTTCAGTATGTTTTTAATGTTAATAGTTAGATAATGAGTCCTTATCATAGCAGACTTCATTTGACAACTTTGGAAGTGTTAAAGTATATTAAAAGTTGGTTACTTACTGAAAATATTAAAGGTAAACTCTATACTTTATGATACTTTAGTTAATTTTATAATTATATATCATATGATCTTATATTTTCTTATAGAGAGAGAGAGGGGGAGAATGTGAATATAAAGGATCAGGGTCATTCATCATCGTGTAAGTTAATTTAAAGAAATATCCAACGATGAAGGTATATTTATTTATTAATACTCATGTATTCATTCAGTTAATTTGTTACATAATAATTTTAAAATATAAAGGAATTGGTGCTAAGTATTGACAATTTTGACTATATCAAAGATTAACAGGTAATTGTGAGTAATGTTGTTCCCTTCAACAAAATATATAAGTTCAAGTAAACTTTTAATCCACATACACTCTAGCATTATAAGTCGTACTACCATATAGTTATTAATTAATGTTGAAGTTACATCTATTGCCAATAAAAAGAACTAAGGACATGATGAATAATGATTTAGAATTTGAAACCATTTTTTTAATTGCATGAAGCTCACTATTAAGCCTATTTGATAGTATTGTAACCAGTCACTCGCTAGACCTGTCAAAGTGGACAAGAAAGTGTGACGCATAGTTATGTATATTCCTCTATGTAGATCCATTGTTTCCCTTAATCACATAATATGATCACACAAATATGCCATCCAATTGATACAACTGTGCTCCTGATCTTGCTCATATTACAAATTAACTGATGTTTCTCTATGCACAGGGGTCTAGGACATAACTTAAGGACAGGCTTCAAATGCTATTTCATCTCTGTTCTCTATTCAGTTTACTTCAACAAGGATCTATGCAAAAGAAACATTGACTAACTGTGGTTGAATATAAAATCCAACATCAACATGAAGAATGGATCAGAGTAACTCAACAACTGCAGTTGCTAGCCCAGGCTACCAGCTATCTCAGCTTGTTTACTTCCTAACATAATCTCCGCCAACTGAATATTGCCACCAAGGGCCACTACCTTGTGCGTTGGCATAAAAGAGAAGCCGTCAAGAAGCTTCACGCACTTTAATCCCCACTTTTCCATTAAGAATTCGATAAGATGATGTCCACTGTCCATAATTGAAATAGGAAATATATGAAGGCTTGTCATATCAGAAGTAGGCTTGTCATTAAGATGCATACTAAAGGAGAACAAGCTAAACCAGAATTTTGACAAGCACACGCCCAAGTACCTTCTGTTATGGTAAGTGGTAATGAAGACAGACCCTGGAGAGTTTTGAAGCAGAAATGTGACGGTGGCAAAGAGGTCATCAAAGGCTTAGCAACATAAATGGCATTCGTGTTTTCAGTTTCAAGCCAAAAGACTGGGAAGTATAGAACAAAACTGTAAGGCAAAATAGAATTACCACTTGCATCGTAAAGCACATCAGCCCCGAGAATAAAATTCGGCTTTAAACTGAATACAGCTGCATCCCAAACCCCCCATGTCAGCCCCAACACCTATAAAATAGAACTGGATTTCCTAAATACTACTATCAGAGCTGATTGTAATTACTCTGCAGGTCAAAACCAAAGGCAACGGTGACTTCTTACTTACTTTACATTTAACTTTGTTTAGGTCACAGACTTTTTTCATGTTGTCTAGCACCTGTCAATCATAGAGGAATGAATCATCATAGTTCAGGATAAGAAGTAACAGGGCCAGCTGAACTCATGAATTATAAAATGCACACGGAAATAAGATAGGCTTCTTCTCTTTAGGATCTAAAACCACAGGAATGACAAACCGAATACATCCCAGAGAATGACTTAATTTATAAGATGGATTTGCCCCATTTTTGCACTAGGAACTAATTTATCATGAGGGCCACTGCTAGATTATAGGGACTTGGTAAGACAAAGATAGTTTAGCGCAAATGACTCGTGAAATGCTCTTCCATCCTCCTTGCTGTGTTGATTAAACTAGCTTCCTTGCATCCTTATTATCACCAAAAGATGCAGTTAAGTAGATCAAACTTATATTCTCTAGGAAACCTATTAAAGTTCCTATGCAGCATAAATCACAAATGTTGCTTCAAATAGTGGCTCCTAAGAATGACAAAAAGCCCACATTTGGGCTGTATCAGAAATCTCCAATCAATTCAAAATAACATCAAGATTGGCATTAAACATATAGGTCCCAAGAAATCAATAGGCAAGTTCAAAACCTCTATTTTGCTGGAATCGTCCGTAAGAGTCACGTCCAAGCCCAACTTAGCAGCTACCAGTCCAGGCAAAGAAGTCCCAGCACCGAGCTGCAGAAACAACAGGCATAGCCAAGTGCTTATAAATGGATTCAGAGACACAAATGAGATTAGCTAAATTAGGAAAGGAATAAAATCACCTCAAGCACTCTAGAGCCTGAAAAGCGCAACCTTTGCTGCCAAACGTACTCGGCCAAGATCACACTACAAGGCCACACAAATAGCCCGTAATCTTCCTTCATATTCTGAACCAACGCCACCCCAAGCCACAATACAAGATACAGTTTGAGTCTTTTCTTGTAATTAGAAGCTAACTTGCTCCGAGGAGTTGGATGAGTACCTCGTTAATCGAGATAGAGAATACTGGATTTTCCAGATCATCGCCAAAATCATGCCGAGAAACTGTCGTCATAGTCCGACGCGACGGTCTCTCGTGGTCGCGGTCGACATCGCCACACTTCATCTCTGCCAGTGCGTTGTCCAAACGTATCGCCGCATAAACGGTGCGTTTAAGACAGCTAAAAGTTTGAACGGCCCATGATAAGGAGTGGCCCACCTAGTAAAGCGAGGGCATCGGATTGTCAACACATGCTACACTTCTGTAGGTGGGCTTTTTCTGGAAACAACCCCGATCTTGTATCTTTCTCTTGTCCGTGTAGACTGTAGTAGCCAGTGTCAGTTTTTGCTCATGGCTCTTGTTCATTACTTGATGGCTGTTCCCGTTGAAACTTCTAAGCACCAAAAACCTCCGATCATTACTTCTTCTTCCTCTTCTTATTCTTCTGCTACTCGGCCTTTGGTTTCTTTAGCTCTCTCTTCCTCTTCCCTCCAATCCAAGTCTTGTGGGCTGTCAAAACTCCGAAGAATTGGACATAAAGGTCAGTTCTTTTCACTGGTTTGTTTGGTTATTGTCCATGTCATTACATCTTTGATTACAGTATGCCTAGAAAGCCATTATGGGCATATTGAATTATAAAGATTTATCATTTGGAAGAGGTCATCTTAGCTCTTAGTAACGAACTTAAGAAGCATCAGAGGAACAGGATATTTAACTCTTTCGTTCCTTTTTCTCTTTGAACTGTGGCGTACAGTGAGGGGAGCTTTGGAAGTGCTTAGCAATCATTTATTGATTCCATAACGGGATTCGGTTGATAAAAGGAGAACCTTGAATAACTAAAACATTGGAAAAGCCTTGAATTTGTTTGAGTGCCATAATTATGCTTGTTAACTGTGGAAAATAGGGTACTAGTGGCCTCTTTTTGTTTGTGGGGTGACGGGACTGCCATACTGGTGAAAGATTCTATACATATACATTTTCGTAGGGGTTTATAAATGCTTTCTTCGGAAGTTGGCCGAGAGAGGGCAACGTGAAGGGGGTTCGAGTTTGCCTTTGGCCATGGGAGTAAGTGAGTGGAGGGACTAGGGATATTTGGTTAATTAGTTATTAATATGCCAGTTGCTTCTGTGTTTCACTTGGAAACTGAAATTTGTTGACCTCATCCTGCTATTTCAATAGATTGTTAGAAGAAGTTTGATATTTTCAGTTTGATGTCATTACATAAGTTGTTGGTGACCTGGTCTTTATAATGCTTGTTTCATTAGCAGCTAAAGCTACGCCACAAGAGTCAGAAGTGAATTTAGCCGCGGATGCCTTTACTGATTTCAAGCATCTGCTTCTCCCAATCACGGACAGAAATCCTTATCTTTCTGAGGGGACAAGACAGGTGAACTTTCTTTCTTTTAGGCAGCTATGGTCTTCTGCTTGCTCATGAAAGAACAAATCCTTTCCATCAAGACTTGTATAAATTTCTTCCTCTTTCTTTTATATTTGGATAGGCATGTTATTTCTTTCATTATTGGCTTTTATGTAAGTCTTTGTGCTTTCTAATCTAAGTTGGTAAGTTATTGTTAAGACATTGATTTGAACCGCCAAGCTTGTAAGGTTCAATTGTAGAATTCTATTCCTTTGGCCTTACTGAATCATTTCTTTCCTGCTCGTTTCATTTTGTTGTTTCTGTTGATAGGCAGCTGCAACAGTTACTGCACTGGCAAAGAAATATGGAGCTGACATAACTGTTGTGGGTGAGAACATACTGACCTACACTTGTTCCGTCACGGACTACCTATATTGTAGAGGTTCCTCTCTGGCACATTTCAGATGTAATGAAATTATAAGTTGATTGTTGAACTTTATGTTTTATGTAGTAATTGATGACAAACAGAAGGAAGCGCTGCCAGAACATGAAACCCGAATGGCCAGCATACGCTGGCATCTCTCTGAAGGTTTGTATGTGATCCCATAATTTCATGGATTGGAATAGGCAGTGGTACAACAAGATAGCAAGAGTTTGAATGGTCACAGTTAATAATCAGATAAGTATATTCTTGCTTCAATCTGAGCAGAAAGCATTTGAAACTCGTAATTGAAATGAAAGAAACTATGCTATATATGTGTGCATACTGATTGCGTTGGTAAATTTATGGGAAGGACATGCACCATTGAACATGTGTGCACTGAAGTTCTACTATCACTCTGTCTGATAGATGTTAAAATACGTCTCATGGCATCATCTTCTTGTGTCCTCTATTTCTGTGTCTAAGTTACTTACAAAAACTAGAAACATTATAGGTGGATTCCAGGAGTTCAAGTTGTTGGAGCGACTCGGGGAAGGGAACAAACCCACTGCCATCATCGGTGAGGTTGCTGATGACTTGAACTTGGATCTCGTAGTTCTAAGCATGGAAGCAATTCATTCTAAGCATGTGGACGCAAATCTGCTAGCCGAATTCATTCCCTGCCCTGTGTTACTCTTACCATTGTAAAGTGTAGCCTCTGAAAGAGCCATCATTTGCTGAACTGTCTTCAACTTCCATTTTTTCTCCAGAGTCTCCACATCCATTTTGGTTTGACCCTTGTGGCTAGTTTGGCAATGTGCCTGCTGGATGTATCTGTCTGCGGGTTTATGTTGTGGTTGTCCTAGAACTAAGAGAGGCTAAATGTTTATTCATAGAATGACATGTGCATGCATCTGATCTTGCGAAATGGACCTCTGATTGGTATCGGATTGGATCTTTTTTTGCCCATTTACTATGTGTAATTCAGCATGGTCTTATCGTATCTTGGGCCTTACTTCTCAGGCTCGTTACAATGACTAAGGTAAGTACTTACATTCGCCTTGTTGGAGAGATTTTTTCGAAGATGATACAATTCATAATACAAATTTCAAAGGTCTTTGGAATTGACATAAATTGTTGAAGGACTTGGATAGGACTATAGGAGGAGAAGTCAGAAGAGTTTCTTTTCCTAGATTCTTTACTTGTTATTAATAGAATCATTTGTTTTGAGGGGCAGCTACGTTGTACGGGGAAGTATTCTTTGTTTCTTCACCTGAGCGAGTTGGGAACTGGGGAGCAAAATGTTCAAGTTTTCCTATAAGCCACGAAGTAGGACAACCCTGCCTGCAACCGAAGACGACTAATCTCATTGTAGGACGTGTTTTTGAGAGGAGGGACCAGTGTGATAAGGATTGGTTTAAATTTGTGAACTTGAATTGAATAGCCTAGCTCTTTTCTGAGGAGTCAGTATGATCAGTACTCATCGTCAATAGTTAACAAGCTGCTCCTGGAGACCACCCTTACATATCAGTTACAGTGGCCATAAAAGGGTGTTCGAGTTCCTAAATAAACGTGCTTCACGAGTGTGTGCACTTAAATTCAAGAGAAATCTGTTCGCTGATGTATTTTTAAGCCCCAAAATCCATGAAATGAAAGAAACCATTCAACTACTAGTCTTCAACACAAAGCATTTCAAGGTTTAAATGAAGATTATTCGACCGGAAATCCAACAATAAAGGACACCATCAACAAGTAGCCACTCCAACCCCCCTGGTAATAATCATTCAATGAAATACCCAGCCCACTATATTGTGAGAGTCGTACGTTTCTATGAGCATGGGCAAGGCATGACTAGTTGGTGGAGTAACTGCGGAAGGACCCCAAAGCTTTAGCTGCTCCTGCTCGTAGTACGAATTGATGGTAGAATGCTGCTGCTAGAGCTCCAAGAAATGGTCCAACCCAAAATATCCACTGTTCGTCAAGAATCAGAATTAGAAGCCAAATCAAGTCGCTGACAAATTAATTTCTCAATTTCTAGAAAAGGAGTTGTGTTGGATTTCAGTCTAGAATCATCTAAACTTTTATTGTTTGATTCAAGCTGTTGGCCTGAGACCTAAAATGAGATGTTCAAAACTTGTACAATTCTGTCAAGCTACGGGCCAAGAATAAATCACATATAACTTTCTGACGATGTAAATTAATTAAGAATTTAGATGATAAAGACATGATGAGATTGGAACGGAGAGAAATGACGAGACATGATGAGAAGAATAGTCTTAACGTACATGATCGTCCCAAATAGTTTTCTGGTTGTAAATCACAGCCGCTCCAAAGCTCCTAGCAGGATTGATGCCTGTGCCGGTGATGGGAATCGTGGCCAGATGCACCGTAAACACGGCAAGCCCAATGGGCAAGGGAGCCAAAACCTGAGACAATACAGTACACACGTGAAAATCAGCCTTCCGACCAAAACACACTCATGCTTCCTAGGTTTTCAACCGCTTACAGGAACATGGGAATCGCGAGCTTTGCGTTTGGGGTCAGTAGCCGAGAAGACGGTGTAGACGAGAAGGAAAGTGCCAAGTATCTCAACTCCCAAAGCAACAGAGTTTGAGAAGCCAGAAGCCACTGAGTTGGCACCGCCACCTACACTGTCATAGTAAGGCTCCGTTAAACCCTTCACCAAACCGACTCCACAGACAGCCCCCAGGCATTGCGATACCATGTAGGCTAGGGCTCGTATGAGCGACACTTTCCTAGCCAGGAATAGCCCGAACGTCACCGCGGGGTTAATATGGCCACCTGTGGTTTAAACAAAAACAAAAATTGTTGAACATGACACTAGTTTTATTCAAGAACAATTCTTGGAGGAAGCAAAGAAAGCTCTAGTCGATGGAACCGTTAGACTGCGTGGTGTACCAGAAATCCCTGCAGTGCAGAAGACAAGAACGAAAATCATGCCACCAAAGGCCCATGCTATACCAAGATAACCAACACCGCCACAACGGTCCGTCTCAGATTGCAGTTTGTAGCCGATGACTGTGGCAACACCTACGAAAAGGAAGAGAAGTGTGGCGACGAACTCTGCGATAATAGCTCTGTAAAAGGACCAACGCCTTAACTCTTCCATGTCTATTAAAGGAGCTGGTGGAGGGTCTATGTAGTCCTTCCCGTGGTGGTGAACGTGGCCGTCCTCTGCCATAACAAATTGCTACACAACTCGCTGCGTACTCTTAGTTCTTGGCGTCCCTCTGTGGATGCTTGAAAATGCTAAGGAATAGAGCTAGAACCAGGAATTTAAGGACAAGATGCTCGAGGGGCCGGGCTACGTTGGAGGTTTGCCTACATTGATTACGAGACTATTGTCTTGTAGATAAAATGGTGCACGTTTGGAGGGGACCATTATGTGTGATACAGTCCGTTCTGTTGCCAAGGCTCGTCCGTGTCCAATCTGCATTTGTTTTTCCATATCAGCACGGTGTCTTTTGCAAGATTTTTGAATTATGAATGAATTGCTAGTGAGTTATGACATTTTGTCACTACACTACGATCGTATTCATACGGTTATCGTAACCTGTGATTAGCTACAATCCTTGTGTCAACTTTTTCTTTGCGAGATTTGCAATGATCTCAGAATTTCAGGTGGAAATATCTACTGTTAACTAATGGAAAATACATATATCCTCTGGTCATCCCTTATCCAAGCTAATGCAGACGTTCGGAAAAGTATTGTCGCTTTGCACTCACTTGTCCAATATCTAAATCTATGTGCTTGGTAATAGGTATATATGCATCCTTGGAGTTGGATGGCGTACATACGTTCCGCATAACTACAGCTTTAAGATTGGAGGTATTCGTCTTGGAAGATTAAGTATGTTTGGGGTTTTTCGTATGACATACGACGTTAAAGGTCTATTTATAGGAATAATTATTTTAAAAGGTTCAAACTTTTTTTAATATTTCAATTATAGTTCGAATTTTAAAAATTAGCAATAAAATGTCTAAACTTTCAATTTTTTTAATTCTAGCCCGATGTTTGTCTCTTCATTATTTTTAATGACGTAGCACAATCATGTGTCGACGCCCCTCTTTAATTAGACATCTCAACTGATTTAGGTGAAGATTGTTTGATTAACAAAACGACGTCGTTTAACTTTGATAATAAAATAATGTTGTTTCAACTAAAATGAGATAAAGAATCTTCTGCCTCACTTTTCTTTCTCTTCTCTAACGCGCAATGTTAAAAACTCTGTAACCTAAAATCCCCCCAAATCTCCCAAAGTTGTTGCTTCTTTTATCGTGCATTGGTGCCTCTTCTATCGTGCGTTGGTGCTTCTTCTATATCTGTGATTTCAAGCATTGGCGCTTTTTCTATCTTTGTGATTTCTTCGTCGAATAAAAACTGAAGAAGCAGTCATCGGACTTCCTATGACGCCAACTAGGGTATGATTAGTCTTCTCTCTCCCTATTCTTTTTTCCACTCTAACTAGAGTAACTGAATACATGATGGTCGACTTGCATTTCATCTGGGTGTTTAATGAAAAATATGATTTCTATTTTGCTTGTTCTATGCTCTAATATTTAATATTTGGTTCAAGTTACATTCCATTTAGTAATTGCTGAATGCATTCCATTTGGTAATTATTGAACAATTTGATTATTATTTGGTAATTATTGACTGCATTCCAATGTGTTTGTCTCAAATTTTTTACTGTAATTTCTTATTTGTATGTTGTGGATACATCCTTTTTTTAAGTGGTGCATCTACAAAATGACTTACTTATGACCGTCTCAGTAGGTGAGGTTGCTAGGTTGTGAAGTATTGTGAAAAAAATTCAAGAAATTTATAAAGATATGTTTCTAGTGCCTTTTCATCATTTTAGTGTGTATTATCCTTGCATATGAAAATGTGGGTGTATTATTCTAATGCAATCTTACTAACATATTTCTGTGCACTGTTAGTTGTTTCTTCTTCTTTTTTTCTTCTTGTAATTATTATCATTTCGTATTTAGTCAGAGTTTGCCTTTCCAGTTATTGGTCAATTTTGAATTTCATTATGGTGGAGTGTTGGAAAGGCAGGAAAATAAATACGTTGGGGTAAGATTAAAAGAAAAAAGAATATAGATATTGATGAACTAAGCATGTTAGTTCTAAAAGGGATTTCCAAAAATAAAGGACATAAAGTAATCTCTATGTTTTACAAATTTCCACATGAGTCCATTAGAAGCTTGATGAAGTTAGGCTTAAAGCATGACAGGGACATGTTGGATATGTTGAAAAAATTAGAAGAATTGAATTGTTAGAATGTTTAAATATACTATGATCATGGTTATGAGAATCTTGTGATAGATGGTGAGGAGTCAAATTCTAACGATGAATCGGAGCAAGATGAGGGGTTATTCCATGTTGAATTGGAGCAAGATCAGGACTTCATTGTTATGTAGGATAATGATTTTAGTGATGATTTAGTTGATGATGAGTTTTTTGGAACTAATGATGAAGAATATGTTAATGCTAGAACAAATGAGAAGAGGTGTGCGAAGACTTTGCAAAGTGGGTTTGAATTCGACAATATTGTTGATGGTGTCAGCAAAAGTGAAAACAGTTTCAATGAAGTTGGTGATCAGTCGAATGATATTGGAAGAGCAAAAGGAAGTTTTAATTGTGCAAATAGTGATTATGATGATAGTGATAATGAAATTTAATCACTAGTTCCTAGTGATGATGAAACATTGATACCAAAGAAGAATTACATTAGTTTTAATCCAAAAGTTGAAGTTACAAATTTAAAGTTTGAAATTGGAATGAAGTTTAAGGATGAGAAGCAATTGAGGGAAGCTATAAGGAAATATGCAATTATAAATGGGTATAAGGTTTCAATGGTGAGATCTGGTGTACGAATGGAAGAAGTTTGTGATGCACATTGTCCTTTTTGGGTTTATGCTAGCTAGATTGGAAATGAGAAAATATTTATTGTGAAGAGAGTCAAAAACACTCATACCTGCAGTAAAGTGTAGAGGAATAAGTAAGCTAGCCAGAAATGGATTGCCAATGAATTCAATACACAAGTTTAGGAGGAACCTTAATTGGCCTATTAGTGAAGTGATGGATGATCTTCAATCAAAATATGCATTAAAGGTCACTAAAATTCAATATTATAGGGCTAAGTGGGAAGCAATTACTATGCTTAAGGGACCAACGGAAGGTCATTATGTGAAGTTATGGTCTTATGGAAATGAGTTAATGTGAGCAAACAAAGATGGAAAGTTTATTATTGAATGTGATTTTGATGAACAAGCCGTGAGACCAATCTTCAAAAGATTTTATATAGGTTTCAGTGCTTTGAAGTATGGTTTTCTTGGTGGATGCAATAAGATTATTGGGTTAGATGGATGTTTCTGAAGACTTTCCTTGGTGGTGCATTATTATTTGCTGTTGGTCGGGATGGAAACAATCAGATGTTTCCTATATGTTGGGTTGTAGTTGAGGGAGAAAACTACTAATCATGGAATTGATTTTTGACCATTCTTACTGAAGATCTCCACATAAGTGGAAATTCACGAACTTTCGTAAGCAATCAGTAGAAGGTAAACTTTAAATATCCATATATCTTATGTTCATTTATTATGTGATCAACACTTAATTAATTTATGTAACTATTTATTTTACAGGGTTTAGTTGAAACATTAAAGAACTTGTTTCTATAAGCTGAACATAGAAAATGTGTCGATCATATGTATGTAAACTAGTCTAATGTTCATAAAGGGAAGACGTATAAGACTTTATTTTGGAAAGCGATGAATTGCACAACGCAAGTTGATTTCAATAAAGTAATGGAGGAGTTGAAGAGCTTGTTAGTGAAGGCTTACGAGGATCTTAAAAGTAAGAATTCGAAGACATTTGTGAAGGCTTTGTGAGCCAAAACCGAAGTGTGAAATAGTATATAATAATATTTTAGATACGTTTAATGAATTCATTTGTGAAGCTCATAGTAAAAGCTTGATCAGTATGCTAGAAGACATTCGAGTTTCTTTAATGACTTAGATACATGAAAAGAGGGACATGATGATGAAGTGAACATATGAGATTTTTCCTTGAGTGAGGAAGAAAATAGAGGTAGCATAATAAGATGCAAGACACTGTATGCTCAAGACAAATGGAAATTTGAAATTTGAAGTCAGTATATTTGCGGACAAGTACATCATTGACTTGCAAGCACAAACTTGTGAATGTAGACTGTGGGATTTAACCGAGATTCCATGTAAACATGTTGTGGCTTATATATCTTATTAGAGGGAGGATATCAATGCTTATGTGAATCAATGTTATAAATGTGATTCTTATTTGAAGACTTATCAGTTTGTTATGAAACCCATTAGTGGTCCTCAGTTTTGGCCAAAGATTGAAAATCTTCAATTACCTCCACTTATTAAAAAGCTGCCTGGAAGACCGAAAAAGGCAAGAAAAAGGGATTATATGAAGAACATCGCAATCCCAACAAATTGACCAAGGTTGGAGTAGTTATGAGATGTCATCATTGTCGTGAAATTGGCCACAATATAAGAGGATGTAAAGAATCAACCTCCAAGCTAACCTGAAACTTTTTAAGGAAGATAGTTCAATTGTGTAACAAATGTGTTCTTATTCATCAAGTATTTTAACTTTTGGTTTATTTTCAATGTGTATAATGCAACGAAAAAGAGGAAGGCCACCAAAATCAGTATTTATTGAACCCACTTCATCCAGTACTCGTAGCGGTTAAGAGACTGATATAATCAGTATCTACAAGATCAAATACTGCATCTTCTATATTATGAAGAGACACAATGATGGTTAGTTAACTTTAAGTATAAAATTTAAT
>JANIHY010000210.1:16298266-16313074 GCA_027479065.1 Erythroxylum brevipes | reverse complement strand
TCCAAATTATATTATAAATATATCTAATAGCAAAAAATATATGTTAAAATCTTTTAAAAATTTCTTTATATATTAAAGATATGAATTAGTGCATCAAAGCACAATTTGGTGCAACTTAGTGTGATTTATGATGATGCCAAAATGATAAAGTCATTTTAACTGTATATTATAACTATCCAAAATAGTCTTTCTATTAGTTAGAAGTGAGGTTGTATACTATTCGATCTCTCTAGACCTCGCATGTCAGCGGAAATTCTATTAGAAGGTGTTGTTGTTATGAAATCCAAAACATTATGAATATCAAAGTAGCTTTAATGATACTAGGCTTGAAAATTAAGTTTGGGGTCCGATTGATCTAATCTGACTTAATCTAAAGTTAACAAGCCCGATCAATTTAACTAGGCTTCAGGTCAGGTTTGAGTTTGCACTACCTGACCTAGGCTAGTGTGAAATCTAAAAATTAAAACAAAATTATATTATTTTAACTAACACGATGTCATTTTCAAATTATAAAATTTAAAAAGGGTTAAGTCAAACTCGATCGGGCTTAGGTTTTGGCCATGTGTTCCAGACTTGGACGAGTTAAAATTTTAAGCGAGCTTAGGCCTAGGTAGCTCAGACCATTACCAACAATAACAATAATCTAGTGAAAGTCGTATTGATATGTAGGGTCTGAGGAGATTCAATAGTAAGGAGTCTTACTTTAAACTAGTAGATAAACTATTTTTGATAAATTTACATGAAGAAAAAAGATGAAAAAAAATAAAGATATGCATATACATATTAAATAATAAAATAAAAATTAAAAATGAAATAAAAATAAAAATAGACATAAAAGATAAAAATAAATAGGTATGTATAAATAAAAATTTAAAATTACGTAATGAAATAAATTTAGAACCAGATAAATAGTCAAAATAAAGATAAAATAAGTAAATAAATATGCAAACAAGAAATAAGACAAGTTAATAAATAAATCAAATTAAGCTGTTATAAAAAATATTTAGGCTAAGTAAGTAAATGTCTAAACTAACTAGTTAAGAGGGAAGTATTACATATTAAACATTTAGGTCAAATACAAGACAAAAAACTCGAATAGAAATGTTAAAAGATTCAAGAGAACGAGAAAAATCTCTTTATGTGAGATTTTTTATCCGTATCCTAATATGCCAAAATTTCTATCGAGGGACATGCCTCAGTAAGTTTTAGCAAAATCATATCCTTCTTAATTATTTTCCCCTAATTTTTCTTAGGCCTTCCTTTTTCCCTCTTACAATTTTTAAGTACAATCTTTTCATATCTTTTCACTGGACCGTCAGAGTATCTTCTTTTAATACATCTGAATCAACTAAGCCTTTTTTTCTCTTAATTTTTCACTAATATTAATCACATTTATTTTTTTTATCATTACGCTCCTAACTTTATCTCTTCTAGTAAGGTTACACATCTAATAGAGCATCCCCATCTCTCTTACCATTAGCTTATGACAATGAACCTGCTTGATGAGCTAACACTTTACCCTATAAGAGAACGATCAACCTAATTGCTAAATGATAAAATTTAAGTTTGAGCTTAAGTGGTATCTTCTTATCACATAAAACTATTGATATACGTCTCTATTTACGTTATCCTGATATGATACGATGAATTATGTCTTTCTCGAATTATCTATTCCTTTGGATAATAGATTCTAGATATTAAAATTACTCTTTTTGTTGAATAACTTCTAAACTAATTTTTATATCTACATTGGAAGCTAATCATTGTCATCTCTAACTAATATTTTCATACAATTTTTATAATATTTCATTATACGATAATATATATATTTAATATATTTAAATCCGATCATATTATTTCTTTAATATTAATAATTTATTCTTATGTGATATTTGAAATCTTATTTTTAAAGTGTTATTCGATGTTGATTGTGAACCATGCAACATCTTCTCTAATTATTTTAAGGTGACATATTATATATTAATCAATTAATTGCTTTAATAAGATTCATGTTATATTGAATAAATATCAATGTAATTATTAAAAGTGAAATTTTTTTAAAATAAGATTGATATTGGATGTCTTTTTCATAACCAACTAATTAATTAAATGACATAAATTAACATAAATTTTATTATTTAATTGAATTAGCCTATAAATTATGATAATTATCAACTAATATGAGATTTAATTTCATAGTTTATTATAAACTTAGATAGGAATTAAGGTAATTGTCAATTAGCATCAGTTTAATTTGACGATTTATATCAAATATTAAGATAATTTTCAATAGAAAGTGCTGGTGTAAAGACTAAGAATAAGATCATACTTAATTCTTTTAAACTATATAATGGAATTGAAACGAATTAACGATGACATCGACCGCACCACAAACCCGAGGGCTGAAGACAACGAACATAACGACTACGTTTTAACGATATCTCAGTTGCCAAACGAGATTGGGGGTGGTGGCTCTATAAATACCCCTTGAAAGCAGCGCAATGGTTTGTTTTGGATCTGAGCAATCTCTCGTTCTTAAGATCCCGCCTCACACTCTCAAAGTCCGTTTGCTTATTGAACTGATTTCAAATCGCAGTTTAGCGCTACTGTCTGTACTAGCAAGGGAGGCGAACTTTGTGTGCGGATTAAAATCTTAGTCTTGGTTTCTTGAACCCCAGCGATCAGATCTAGACCTAGGGTTTGGCTTTATTTGATACGAATCGAGCCGTGGTGGTTATTAGCGATGTCCCGGTGCTTCCCGTACCCTCCTCCTGGGTGCGAGAAGATCGGTGTCCGCGACCAGGCACTGATTGATTCGATCAAGGTTTGTTTGGGGCCTTAATTGCTCAGCTAGGTCCTTTTTGCTTTGTGATTGGTGTGTCTCCTTCTGATTAGATTGTGCATAGTTTGCTTGCCTAATCTATGACTGAGAAGAGAGAATGGCATAATACAGCGGGAAGGGGGGAGCAGAGCAAGAACAGTAATTCTGTATCTTCTTTGAGAAAGACGCTACTTTGTCTTCTAATGTATATTTGTAGTCTGGGGATTCCCTTACCTTTATGTGCATTCCTTTCATTACCAACGTGGTTGTTAGAGTCCAGCCTAAGTTTGTTACTATCATTTACGAGTTAAAAAAAGCAATTTGGACGTAGATTCCCACCGATTCCCCAAGAAATGTAAAAGAAAGAGATGGAGAGGATTGTATAGTCCCATTGCTTTTATCTTTTACCTTATCTTTACAATCGTTGGAATAAGGATCGTCCTGCCGTGAAACTGCATGAAACGTGCATGTATTACCTAGATGGATGCTGTTTGGTTTTATCTGGGCCAAGGATATTTGAGTTTCTATGTCATGAATCCCTTGCCGTATCTGACCTTTCAGTTTTGGGTGACTTTTAATGATCAGGAAGAAAACCCTCATCTTTTGAACATGAATGCTGCCATGTTTAGTCCTGTGCTAAAGAAAAGACTTTTTTAATGCATTTGCCATCTCTCGAATTGAGTACGGAGAAATACACGTTAAATGGTCTTTTTTCTCTTGCCAAGTAATACAGGTGTTCAGGACCAGGTAACTAATTCAATAAGACATACTCTGTTGCCAGGATATCAAGAGTTTCTTATGAACGCTGTTTCCTCATCTAAAACATTGTTACTCAAAAAATTCGAGTACAAGATTATGAATTTGTAATTCTTCTGGTTTATGGTTACTTGTGGATTATATCTTACAATATGTATGGATGATACCATATGTAGAGAAACCTTGATCCTACCAATCTATTCCTTGAGAAATTAAAAAAAGAAAATATTTAAATATGTGATTGTTGAGTCCTTAGAGCTCTCTGTGTCACTATCTTAAAACATACTGCGTATATGCCAAGAGAGCGGTGGTTTTGCGCTTCAAATTCTTGCTGTTAGCAATCTACTAATGTCATCTCTCTACACAAATTGAGCCTGATCTTTGTTGAGATTAAATCAACTGTATTCTGTGTTTATATTCCTCAGAATTGTGCTTCTGCTAGAGTGCTTGTGTTCCTATTCTTATGTGTTGTAGTTATTTGCATCTCTAGAGAAAAGAAGAGAAGGCCGGGAAAGAAAGGAAAAAGGAGAAGAAAAGAGAGAGAAAAGAAAAGAAGGCTCGGGAAAATGGAGAAGTTGAAAATAAAAAGCACGGTCACAAGAAAAGGCATAGGGACAAGCGGAGTCAACAAGATCAGAAAGGAGGAGAATTCCAAAAGATTAGAGAAAGTGAAGCAGAACATTCTGAGAAGAGTAGCCTTACTGAGGAATATGGAAATCCAATTGGTTCTCATAACTCTTTCTGTTGCAGCCTTGAAAGCAACAAAAAACAAAAGCAGCGATTGCCTACAGACAGTGTGCATAATACTGGTGAGTGCGATTTTGTCTGTTTCTTTTACAGAGGGCGCTGTTTCCTTATTGGGTTTGTTCACGTCAGTGAGCCTTGATATCATCTCTTTGCATTGTTATTATTAATGTGAAGGAAGCAATATACGGATCTGGCTGCCTTTCCAAAGGCATAGAGATCCAGAAGTGCTACCTTGCAAGGAACAGCCTTGTTTTGCCTCTTCGAGGGCTCATGATACTGCAGTCCAGTGCGTAGATGAACCTGTTTTTATACCATGTAGAGAGCAGGGAGAGTTTCCCTGTTCAGATTCCAGTAGTACAGGTCTGATATCGGCTGCAAGGTTTGGGAAAGAAAAGCTCTCTCTCTCTTCTGTACATTCGAATGCAAAACAAGAGGATTCAACCTTGCAGTCAAGCTTATGCAGCCGTTGTTCTCCTTCTTCCGCAAAATACTTCAAAAATCTAATCGAGGATTGGGTTGCACCTCACATGCATTGTGAGTGCACTGATTTGGATGATCAGGAATGGTTTGTTCGTGCCTGGCCGACTCACAATCAAAACTTCAGGTCTGAAGCATGTGAAGTTGACAGTGTCAGTTTAGGGCAAGGCGAGGAGAATTATTTTCCACATGGTTGTTACTTACCCGAAGTGGATATGTATGCCTTACCATATGCGTTGCCATTCTGAGTTCATTTGTGCAAGAAGCCAATATCAAGTTGCCTCGACACTGAAACTGTGGAATCTTAGTCGCTGGCAGTGGAGGTGTTTCTGCATTCAATTTGTTCGGGGTTTGATTTGTATTCGAGATTAGTTAGTAGGAAGTAGGAAAGACGAGATTAGGCATTCATGTCTGTAGGAATACGAAAGCTCCAAATATTTTCTTCTTCACTAATATAATATCTGGAAGTTTTCAGAATTTAGTCGGAGGATTTCCTTATTGACAAAGTAATTAACGTAAAGAATCATTCTTTTCCTTAGTAATCATTTCCATTTTTGCTCTTAAACTATAAGCAACAGTCTGCCAGCCAAAGTTGGGAAGGTGACAAGAAGGAATCGGTAAAGATACAACTGGACAATTATCAAGTCTAAAAAAGAAACTTGCAATTTGACTTGGCATTTTGCTATTGGAGCACAGGGTAAAAAAAATGTATAAAACTTCAATGATGTTGCCTATCCATGTTCAGTTACAGTGAAAAAAAAAAGTTCAAGTTGACGTGGCAATTTGCTATTGTTTGTTTGACCCCAATTCCAAAGAAGAAGAAGAAGAAGGTAATAGTAGAGTCCAGTGCCAAATGGTAGACCCGCTTCGTAGACGATTACGTGGATCCAAAGGGAAGTGAGTTGTGTTTGGGTGGTAGGACTGGACAGGCGGTTGAGGTTCGCAGAGCACAAGTCAAAACTCAAGCTCCGTCCGATACAATTAAAGATCTCTTGGAACAAAAGTGAGATAAGAGAAAAGAGAGAGAATGATCGCCGATGGCGTGGAAGACGAGGAGAAGTGGCTGGCCGCTGGGATCACCGGCCTTCAACAGAACGCCTTCTACATGCATCGAGCTCTGGTAACCCTATTTCCTATTTACTTGCTTTTCTTGGAGGAATGTAAAATGACTTTCTCAAACCCTAAAAATTTGCACAGGACTCCAATAATCTCAGAGATGCTTTGAAGTATTCGGCCCAAATGCTTTCCGAGCTTCGAACTTCGAAGCTTTCTCCTCACAAATACTATGAACTCTGTGAGTTTCTGTGCGAGATCTAATTAGCAGATTGAGTCTTGGTTTCCCTTTCAATATATTTTTTTTTACTTCCCAACTCTAGAATAGTTATTTTCAAAGATGGAGGATGTGAATTGTGTTTTGATGCGGCAGATATGCGATCATTTGATGAGTTGAGAAAACTGGAGATGTTCTTTAAGGAAGAGGCGCGTCGTGGCTGCTCAATTGTGGAGCTTTACGAACTTGTGCAACATGCGGGCAACATATTACCTAGATTGTACGTGCCTATCTTTTTTCTTCAGTAATATTTTGTTCCTTCAGTTGTGTTCCTGTGGCTTGTTGGTTTTTCCTTTCTGGTACCAAGGAGGACAGTTTGTTTTGTACAGTCTATTTGCGTCATCTGGATTGTGATAACAGTGCAAACTATGGCTCATTAACGAGTAGTTTTTTAAAGATGATTGTATTGTTGTTGAGTCTTCCTTTAGATGTTTACCAAATAGGGAACTTGTGAAGATATGTAAAAGTGTTGAAAGTTTTAACCCATTTTTATACTGTTATTTGTTAACTGATGTGTCTTGTTGATTTAATTGGATACACAAAGGTTCTACTACTAAGTTCTTATACATTTCACCATGTGATGCACTCATCTTGATCGAGCATTACTCTGCTTGAATTTGTTGAAGTATCAAATGTGGTCTTTTTTAATTCTTTCATTTTATGTTCTGGTTGTTTGAAGTATACCGCAAATGTTGCCGGTTCTCTTGTCTGAGACATTTTACAGTGATTGTGTTGTTTTCTCTTGACACAAGTCAGTTAATATGACAGTTTGAATACAGAGCTTCTTACCTGTAACCTGTACCATATTTTTAATTGATTTTGTCTATTGTCAATAAAGTATTGGCTTTTTCTACTGTTTTCTCATCAATTCTGTTGCAGGTATCTCCTTTGTACTGTAGGTTCTGTGTATATCAAATCTAAAGAAGCTCCAGCTAAAGATGTGCTTAAGGATCTTGTGGAAATGTGCCGTGGCATTCAGCATCCTGTACGTGGGCTTTTCTTGAGGAGTTATCTTTCACAAGTCAGTAGGGATAAATTGCCTGACATTGGTTCTGAGTTTGAAGGGTAAGAATGTTAGATGTTGTAACTTCAATTTATATGATGGGCAGAAGGAATTACTTTTTGTTGTTATTGGAAACTATGCTTACATGACATAGTATTGGTGAAGATGGTTAGTCTTGGCCATCTTCACTAAGTTCAGGTCATTTTGTAACATGAAGCATATATGATAATTTAATGTGGCAAGGTATATATGTCAAGCCATCTACATGGTTGTATTCAGCTGAGGTATAGCCAGAAAGTCAAAATGAATTAGTCTTCATTGCATGTAAAACATCTCCTTGATTAATATAATTGAATGATCGAGTCATATAGATATTGGCTTTACTTTCTTTTCTGTATTCCAGTTGATTTGTGTATCTGAAACTGGTTAATAGTTGGTGTGTGAACTTATGTAGGGATGCTGACACAGTCATTGATGCTGTTGACTTTGTTCTACAAAATTTCACTGAAATGAACAAACTATGGGTGCGGATGCAACATCAGGTTGGTTGAATATCTATGGCTACCTGCTCTCATGTTTGACTTGCATTTGCTTGCATGTCATAAAGGTAAAATATATCATGAAGGCATGATTTCTGGTCATGCAGGTCATATACTGCTTGTGAATCATTCATACTCTTAGCTGATCCTGTGTTGAGGATTGCTGTTGGGCTTTATGGTCTGCAGGGACCTGCCCGGGAAAAGGAGAAACGGGAGAAAGAAAGAAGCGAGCTGCGTGATCTTGTAATACCGATAACCTCTAAATGGTTGATTTGTTGCAATAAGACTATACGAGTATACATGGTAGTCAAAAAGGGACTTAGCATATGTCCGCTTGTTGTTAGGTTGGCAAGAACTTGCATGTCCTCAGTCAGATAGAAGGTGTTGATCTTGATCTCTACAGAGATACTGTACTTCCTAGAGTACTTGAACAGGTATATTATAGAATGTGTCAGTAGATTGTGTTTGAAGTTTATAATACTTCGAGTGATGTGCTAACATTAGACAACCGAATTATGCCCTCCATTTATTTTGACAGGTTGTCAATTGTAAAGATGAGATTGCTCAATTCTATTTGATGGATTGCATCATTCAAGTCTTTCCTGATGAGTATCACTTGCAAACTCTTGAAATATTGTTGGGTGCATGCCCTCAGCTGCAGGTAAATGTTTCGGTACCACTTGCTACCTGACTTTTCACTTAATTGGTTGACAATGACTTAAGTTATTATTGACAATGACACTTTCAATAGTTGTTCTTCCATGTTATTGATCTGCTGTATTTGGTAAATGCAGCAAGTCACTTGCTGATTTTTCTCTTGGTACATCTTTCATCTTTGTTTTTCAGCCATCCGTAGACATCAAGACCGTTCTCTCTAGATTAATGGAGAGGCTTTCAAACTATGCAGCTTCAAGCACAGATGTTTTACCAGAATTCTTGCAAGTAGAGGCATTTTCCAAATTGAACAATGCTATAGGAAAGGTAGGTATAATCTATGCAAAAGCCACGATGTTGGAAAATAGAGGAGCAAGAAATTAAAGTTTGGCAATTAAATTCCTTCTGTGAAAAAATGAGAATTCTTCAAAAAGAATAAAATATTAAGGAGTCGTCTTTGTTTATCATTGCTAATGTGTCTTATATCTTGGTAACTCTGTTTCATCAGCAGATAAAGATAGACTTCTTCCTTTACATGGAAAGCTGATTCTATTTCTGTTAATTACATTGTGACAGCTATCAACTTTCAAAAGAAAGTATTGAGTTTCAATTGTATTATTATGTCATGATGTCAGTATGTTTGTATCATGATATTACCTGTTCCTCTCCATAAAGCTGCTGAAAAAAAATTATACATGTCTTGACACAGGTTATAGAAGCGCAGGTTGATATGCCCATTTTTGGAGCTGTAACTTTATATTCTTCTCTTCTCACATTTACTCTTCATGTTCATCCTGATCGTCTGGATTACGCAGATCAAGTTTTGGTATGCTTCGCTTGATTTACTGATTTTATGTTTTCCTTTGACCTTTTATATTTACCTCATACTTCCAGCTATTCCAAGAAGCTTTAATAACAATATGTTTCTTATCTTGATATTCAAGTTTGATTTAATCGTTCTTGTTTCTGGATTGATCATCAGGGAGCATGTGTTAAGAAACTATCTGGCCATGGGAAGCTTGAAGACAGTAGATCCACAAAACAAATAGTTGCACTTTTGAGTGCCCCCTTGGAGAAATATAATGATATAGTCACTGCATTAAAACTTTCAAACTATCCTCGTGTTATGGAGTACCTTGATACTGAAACAAATAAAGTCATGGCAACTGTCATAATACAAAGTATTATGAAAAACAATACACGTATTCCTACTGCTGACAAGGTTTATATATCTCCATGGCGATAAATATTTTCAGATACTGTCTTAATGATCATACCTGGTTCTTATTTGTTATATCTTGTAGGTTGATTCACTGTTTGAATTAATGAAAGGGCTTATCAAGGATTTGGATGAAACTCATGAAGAGGTTGGTTATGGTTGGTTGCGTTTTGCATTGATCACTTATAGCTTTTATGTATGAAAGAAGAAAGTAATCTTTTGAGTCCTTTAATATGCTTTTGGAAATTTAGCCTGAAATGCTTTATTTCTTGTTTTATTACTTAGCCTTTCTTTCTTAAGTATCCATTCCCCCTTTCCTTGTGCTATTTAGGTTGATGAAGAAGATTTTAATGAGGAGCAGAATTCTGTTGCACGACTCATCCAGATGCTATCAAATGATGATCCAGAGGAAATGTATAAGGTATTTGGTTTTAGAAAAATCTGCATCTCTGTAATTTCCAAGATAATTTCTACCCATTCCACTGTTAATTTATAATTTGGTGAAACTAATCCTTAACTTTTTTTTTTCCCTTCAGAGCTACTATCATGTTCTATGTACTTGCTTAAAAATGAGTTTAGCTGTTACATAAATTTGATTGCTGCCTGATTTTATAGTTCAAGACCATTCACTTTCTTGCACTATTGCAGATCATATGTAATGTGAGGAAGCATATTATGACTGGAGGACAAAGGCGTCTACCCTTCACTGTTCCTCCCCTTGTATTTTCAGCACTTAAGGTTGGTTATGCCTAACTCTAACAATAAAGTTACCTTACTGGCATTGCTAGTCTTAGAGTAAGAATGCTGGTTGGCATAATGGCCCACAATTCTGTAAATCATGACCTTGATCTTGGACATGTTACAAAGAGCACAATTTTGTCCGACTTCGCTTTTATAACTTGTACCGGTTCTTGGTCAACTCCTTTCGTGACTGATGCACTAAAAGAGAATATGAAATTCTTTTCTGATTGAATTATCTTGCTGGCATTTTATTTGTGATGCCCAGTTGGTTAGGCGGTTGCAAGCCCCAGATGAAAACCCTTTTGGAGATGAGACGTCAACTACACCAAAGAAAATCTTTCAGCTTCTAAACCAGGTACAGACTTGGTTTCTGTCTTTTATTAAGATATCTTGGTTAGCTAATTTTATGATGCCGTTAACAATCTGAACTGCTCTGTCCAGACTATTGAATCACTTTCAGCGGTCCCATCGCCTGAGCTTGCATTACGGTTGTACTTGCAATGTGCTGAGGTACAAAGGATACTTCTTGTGTTAATATCCATAGGATGATTTGGAGAGGTCACACTTTCCTGTTTGATTTAGTCTTTCATGCTTCCAATCAGGCTGCTAATGACTGTGACTTGGAACCTGTTGCATATGAATTTTTCACCCAAGCATATATTCTGTATGAAGAGGAAGTTTCGGTAAGTGTAACTTGCTGAATAATGGCTTTATTATGGTTAACTGAGTTGCTAGTCATTTAAAGTTGTGAGTTTAATGGTATACCTATCTGTTTTTGTCTTTCATAATAGGATTCTAGGGCACAGGTGACTGCTCTTCATTTAATAATAGGGACACTTCAGAGGATGCATGTCTTTGGTGTTGAAAACAGGGATACGTTAACTCACAAGGCGACTGGGGTAACCATCTTAGCAATGGAGTTTCATTTTAACTTTAATGCATACCAGCTAGCTTTTTACTATGGTTCTGATACAAAGCTTTACTTATTCAGTATTCTGCCAAGCTTTTAAAGAAGCCTGATCAGTGTAGAGCTGTTTATGGGTGTGCACATCTGTTCTGGGTTGACGATCAAGATAACTTGAAAGATGGAGAAAGGTGGGCCTTGTGCTTCAATATTATTATAAACCAAGCATATTACAACGTTCAGTCCTTATCTTTGGCCTTTTGTTTTCCCCTTGATCGAGGGGGACTGGCCTGTGATCCTAGAGCAATTCTACATACATTTAGAATTTAGCTTGCGGGTTGCTTGATAATTCTCCATTAGTTGACTAACACTCCATTAACATTTTTTCACTCTGAGTCAGGGTTTTGATTTGCCTCAAGCGTGCTTTAAGAATTGCAAATGCTGCCCAACAAATGTCAAATGCTGCACGAGGCAGCACCGGATCAGTGACGTTGTTTGTTGAGATCTTGAACAAGTAACAAGCTGCTCTTTGATGCTAATTGCTTTTCTTAAAACTTTTTAAAATGGAAACTAAACTTTTTATTTCATCGAAGGTACCTTTATTTCTTTGAGAAGGGCAACACTCATATCACGGTAGCTGCAATTCAAAGCCTAATTGAATTGATTATGACCGAGATGCAAAGTGAGTCTAATACTCCAGATCCAGCTACTGATGCATTCTTAGCTAGCACAAAGCGTTACATTCAGTTCCAGAAACAGAAAGGCGGTTCCATTGGTGAAAAATATGAACCCGTCAAAGTGTGATAGACTGAATGGCAAGTTTGTTTTTGTGTTACTGGTTGAAAGCGTAAGACTCTCGGGAGTTTAAAGTATATTTTGCCTATGTTGCTGGTGGTCGAAGAAGCTTGGTGCATGGCGGTGCAAAGCAATGTTAATGCAGCACACAAGCTGATTTGGGTCATTATCACACTTTACCAACTCATATTGATGGTTAAGGAAATTGATTGTTAGCACGGCTTGCCAAGTACTGTGTTTTTCTGTTTAGGCTTCGATAAATGATGTCATGGCTGACCATCTCGAGCTGAGTTGTATGATTTAACTGTTTACAATATAACATGAAGCATTTGACTAAAGCTTTCCATATTACGAATTGGTTTATCATGCCAAACTGCAATACTTAAGATTGTTTTGAAGCTATTACTAGCTCACGACCTGAAGACTTCTGTGTCGTCAGTAAGATTATGGTGAAAGAATTATGGTTAGATAAACATTGCTTTGACTGCCAAATTGCCAATTTACACATGCATTGTTTTTAGTTTTTACGGCTATTCGATGCAGTCATAAGGGGTAGTTCCGATGTCTTACTATTTAAATTAGTTAATTTATATTTTAAACTTATAATTAAAAGGAATGCATTTAAGGGCTAAGGTCAAAGTACAAACTTCCAATGATTTTGGTTTCTCACCGTAAATTTTTTACTTTGGAGATTATACTATATTGTTTCAGAATTTTATGAAAGTGTGTTAATCATTTTCTTGTTCCAATAAGGTTGAATCCCTAACTCTAAGGATCCCCAGTCGTAGGTCTGACCACCGCTGGAAGATTGAATCACGGTATAATCTTGGTCAGCCCTCTAACAGAGCGGTATACTGTCTCCCGTTACCAAGAGTCGAACTTAGGACCTTGTTCCAATTGACCATGTTAATTAGCCAATCAAGCTACCCGTGCGGGCATTAATATTTACTTGTGGGCAGTAAAACTTCATAGACCATTTGGGCTTTGCCTTCTGTCCTTCCATGTCGCTTCCCACCCACTTCTCATCTTAATTATTTAGCTGCTGAACACTGAACAGAAGTTAATGTGGCAACAGGCCTTCGGCATTTCAAAGCTCATTTATTCCGAATACTGGACCTAAAATGGAAAGCTCTTGTACGACTCTGCTACTCCAGACTAGGCCATGATTGAAACAGATCCGCGAGTATTAAAGCCCTTGTACCAATTCTAAATACTAAGGCGGCGATGAATTTAACGCAAGAATATCAATGAAGATTATTTATTTCTGAGGTCTGATTTTTCTTGTTTGAAATGTGTATGCCCCGTTTCTACTATAAATTAAACCGAGTGTGACACCACTTAAATTGAGTGCTTGCATAACGCTTCTACTCACACAAGCATTGATTAATTCGATGTGCTTCACCATAAGAAGTGGAAGTGGTGAGTGAGTTTTGAACGCAAAAGTTCTTACCAATAATTACTTTTAATAAAGGTTGTGGTCGGGTCGGTCGTGCTGGGCCCGAACCCAGTCAAAACGACCCGTGAGTCGATCGGTCCAATTTTTAAAGACCAGTCTCATACCTAATTGCTATGTCAAGCCCAAGCCCGATCCACGTCTTCCTCAGCCCATTTGCATGTGAGAGACCTCCATGCACACGTAAAGACCTAAACCTAGCTATCACTCCATATATAAGGTATAATTCCACCATATTGAGGTACGTAATCACAAACTAATTCTCTCTGCATACAGCAATCTCATCCTCACCAAAAAGACTAACTTGAGCGTCGGAGGGGCTAATCGGGACACAACCCCCGACGTGCCTTCTTTATTTTGTAGGGATCTTTACGTCGAAGTTTCTACAGAAAGCAGTCAACTCCATGGATCCAAACGGCAACGTATAGTTCCGTCAGAATTCGGCAGAACCAATTGGCGCCCACCGTGAGACCCGACTTTAGGGCACCACGTCCAGAAACACACAGATCAGTCAGGCGGCAGCGACAAACCCTGATATAACCGCTGTCGCGGCTCTGGCGATGCAATGCATGGGTTTACAATTACCTGCAATCCTACCGCCTGCACATCATGTTTTCCGCACGGAATCTTCAGACCCGAATGATCAACCGCAACCGCAAACCTTGGAACAAGAAGAACAGAGCGCAGCCCTGGAGGATAATGCTGAAACCAACATGCGTCTGAATCTTCCGCACCTCTCTGATGCAGATCCTCTTCTGCCTGTACACACCTCCCTTACCCGAAAACAGATTGAGGAAGCGGCTGGCCTATTGATTTGCCAGATTTTGCAGTCTCAGCCGGCACAACAGCAGCCGTCTGCACGACAAACTGCACGGACGACCAGCATGACGACCGATCGCCACCCAACCGAAGCCCTAGAGAAAATCGTGGACGATCGGATTAACGCAGCCATGAGCTTCCGCCCAGATCGCCCGACGGCACAGTACAACTCTCCCTTTACTCCGAAAATCTTGGATAGCCTCTTGGTGCCCGGCACCAAAATATCGACGCCTGAAAAATACACTGGAAAGATTGACCCGCTGGACTACTTACAGCACTTCCAATCCATGATGAACCTCCATTGCGTTCCGGACGCCATTCAGTGTAAGGCATTCTGTACGACCTTCTAAGAGGGAGCTCGACGATGGTTTAATAGCCTGCCCCTGAGCTATATCACATGTTTCGAAGATTTCAGGTTATTATTCCTGAACTAGTTCGCCACCAGTAACCGGCCACATAAGACAGCTTTGGAGGTGATGCAATTGACCCAAGGAAGGAACGAAAGTTTGCGGGAGTTCATCACTCGGTTCAATAATGAAGCGGTCGAGGT
>JANIHY010000210.1:16282490-16292896 GCA_027479065.1 Erythroxylum brevipes | reverse complement strand
TTATCATATAATTAATTGTTATAAATGCTTTCGAATGCAAAATAGTTAATTATGTAACATATAAATACTTTTGAATACAAATAGTAATAATTTATATAAAAGTTTGCTTAATGTATTTTTATTCTTAATAGTAAATAATTTTCTTAATAATCCAACATAATAAAAATATACTTTGGAATAACTAAGACCACTAAAATTATTTATAAATGTGATCTAAATTGATTTTCTTTTTGTTGCCATGTCCCTTACAACATTTCATTACACAATTACAGATGTATGCAATTTCTAGCTTAAGTAGATATAAATTTTAATGTAAGTAGTAATCTAACTCATTCAGAAAAGAACTCATCTCGAATAATGATTACAATAACATGGAGAGTATAAATGATTTTAGATAAATAACTTAGAATAATTAATAACTTGGAATATTATTTACTCTATTTTCTCTTAAGCATGTTAATTTTTTGTATTTTTAAAAATTAGTGTTCTCTATTATAAAAATTTGCTTTTTGCTTTTTCATTTTTAATATAGGATATTAAACTTGACCCTGTTTTCCCTCTATCACATATATAATACCATTGATATATTTTTGTGATATATTGTAAATATATTAGTGTTTTGTTATGCCTACATACTTCTTCCAGTTTCATATGAGTGCTTTTGTTCTTATTCTAGTTGAATTGTGTTATAATTGGTTTATATTATGTTGCCTAAAAAACATTTGTCTAGAATTAAAAAAAGAAAAAAAGAAGAAGAAGAAAACAAGTAAAACAGTTAATAGAATCTTAAAAAGGAGTAATTATAAGTATTGAGATTCATATTGATAAAGATATTAATAGTTTGAGTAAGCATGATTATGTACCAAATGCATCCACTTTAGAAAATTTAAGGGTAGATGAGCAACTAATCCTTATATTGGATATTTATGATCTTAGAAATTAGGATAAACTTGATAGTAAAGTAAGGGACATTTTAGTTGAAAAAGGGTTTGTAAAATAATTGAATCATAAGTTTTCTTTAAACAATACCTCTTGACATTTTTCATATTCTTATTATTTTAAAAAAATTGAGTAATGGAGAGATTAGCGATAAAAAAGGATTGGTTTACTCTAAACATATAGACAAAGTATATTGTTTTTATTGTAAGTTGTTTAAATTTAATAGCAAACAAAGTACATTAGCAAATGATGGATTTGGGTATTGGAAGCATCTTTGTTAGAGACTCAAAGAACATGAGAATAGTGTTGAATATATAACTAATATAAGAACTTGGAATGAATTAAGAGGAATAATAAGCAAAAATCAAATAATTGATAAAGATTTGCAATAATCAATTGTAAAGGAGAAAGAACGTTAGAGACAAGTTTTTTTTTTAAAATAGTTTATGTTGTGAAATGTCTTGCTAAATATAATTTGACTTTTCGATGATCCAATGAGAAACTGTACTAAGACAGTAATGGTATTTTTTTGGGATTGATTAAGATGACTGATGAATTCGATATAATAACGCAAGATCATGTTAGCTGCATTCAAAATCATGCAATTCATCATCATTATCTTGGTCACAAAATTCAAAATGAGTTAATTTTATTGGCTCATTATGTTAGAAGTTTATCATAAAGATCGTTAAAGAGGCAAAATACTTTTCTGATATTTTCTGTTGTACATCATATTTGAGTCATCAAGAACAAATGAGTTTGTTAGTACGATGTGTGAATATGTCAAGTAAAAAAATAAAAATAAAGGTACTTTTTAGAGTTCTTGAAGGTAGATGACACACTTGGATTGTGAATTTTCAATGACTTATTAAATGCATTTTAAGTCTCTTAATCTTAATGTCCATAATGTGAGGGGTCAAGGTTATGATAATGATTCACAAGGGGGTTCAAAAACGATTACTTGAAATAAATCCAAGAGCATTATATGTGTATTATGCTTGTCATAATCTTAATCTTACCCTTAGTGATATGAAACATTATTGTGTTAAACATTTTTCATCTTTTGGAGTTATGTACTGTATAGATGCATCATTTTCAAGTTCTCCTAAAAGGTGGAAGGTTTTATTTGCTAATGTTTTGGGCTTAACCATAAAATCATTGTCTAAAACTTGTTAGGAGAGTTGAATAAATAGTGATAAATCTATTAGATTTCAAATTTCTCAAATAGGATTGACTTTGATAGAATTATCTAGATCTTGTGATGATGCTAAGTCAAAGAGTGAAGTGGAAATTTTAGTTAGTGCACTTGAGAGTTTTGAGTTTTACTTGGTATGGTTAGTTGGTATTATATTTTATTGCTATTAACATGTTGAGTAAAAAGTTACAATCTAAATCTATGTGTATTAACGTTATCACAGAAAAATTAAAAGATGTGATGGTATGTTTTGAGAAATATAGAGACGAAGGGTTTGTCCCTAGTATGAATATTGCCAAAAGTCTTACATATGCGATGAATGTGGAGCCTACATTTCTAGCTAGACATTGTATTATTAGGAAAAGACAATTTGATGAAAATGATCACAATGGAAAAATATAATCAACTGATGATTCGTTCAAAGTTAATTACTTTCTGGTTGTTGTGGATATGGCATTTATTTCGTTGAAGAATAGATTTGAATAATTAACGACATTTAAATATATTTTTAGATTTTTTATTTGATTCAAAGAAGTTACGGTCGTTGATTGATAATGAATTAAGAGAATATTGCATTAATTTTACAACTTTTTCTCATAAAATATGTCGGATGTGGATTTAGATAATCTTTTTTTAAAATTAAAATTGTTGCAAATTATTTTGCCAAATGAGTTAAGGTCATCAGTTGAAAATTTAAAATTTGTTAAGCTGTTTATTGTTATCTAAATGTTTTAATTGCTTATCAAATTCTATTGACTATATTTGTGGCTGTAGCATCAACTAAGAGAAGTTTTTAAAAGTTAAAATTATTGAAAATTTACTTGAAGTCATCAATGTCATAAGAAAGGTTGAATGGTTTAGTTATTTTATGTATTAAGAAGGATCTGTTGGACAATATTGCTCTTGATACTATTATTGATGATTTTGCTTCTAAAAATTTAAATAGAAATTGTTTTTCATAAACCATGATCATCTGTGTGCCTGTTAGTACAATTCTCTTAGTATTTTGCAGTATGATATGTTGTTTAGTTGCTGCCATTGCTATTTTGTTATTACTGCTACTATTTTTTGTGATTTTATTTCTGTTGACATTTGTAAGATGTTATTAGCTGATGTTATCATCATTTAGTATCTTGTTGAGTGTGTGGACTTATAAATTGAGTCACTTATATATGGATATTAAATTTTAATTATAAAATATACTTTTAAAGTTTACATATTTGTACATTATCAATTTATTGGGGCGCTTCATTTTACTTTGCCCATGGCCTATAAAACAATAGGAACGACCCTAGGTTTTAGCAAGTTACCCACTACCAAAACCTATTCGACCCAACAGATGTCCACATGCCCCTTAACCCAATAACCTATAACCTATTTAGACGTTATCAGCCATTAGCCCATTTTCCATAAATAATCAACACTTTTTCCAAAAGTCCACTTACACCAACCTAACCCAATATCCAATCTAAACCCAAAAAAACCCTTCTCGGTCACAATGCCAAATTTGTTGGGAATGGGATCACATTATTACACATTATCACTTTTGATACTCTGAATCTCGTAATAGCCTTATTGGTTCTCACCATATTTTCAATAATCTCATGAAAACTTTTTTTGCTATGAATATTTAACCTATTATGGACACTTTTTAGCTCCCATCCAGTAATATTATTAAATGATTACCAGACACTGAAGCTAAAGCTCACATGATACCTAATTGTCAAATTTTAGAATCCGTTACACCATGTGAAGGTTCCAACAAAGTGGTTGTTGATAATAGGAATAGTCTCCTTGATTCTTCTTTATTTGTTCTTACTTCCACTGACCACTTCATATTAATAATATTCTTATTGTTCCTTACTTTGCTACAAATCTTTTGTCTATAGCTAAATTTATCATTGATAATTCCTATCTTATTGAATTTAATCACTTTGGTTATATTGTGAAGGACCTCCACTCTAAGATACCGCTCTTTGCGGGACCATCCCACAAAAATTTCTATCCATTGATGCTTCCCTGACACTTCAAGAATCTAGTTCTTTGTAGTCACTTCTGCTTTACTTGATTAGTGGCATCAACGTCTTGTTCATCCATGTCATTCCACAATTTTTAGTTTATTTAATTGTTTGCCCATCAATTCCAAAGTTATAACTCTTGTACTTCATGTTTTCAAGGAAAAACCATTCATCTCCTATTTTCATTATCTTTTCGCATTTCCACCACACCTTTGTAACTTACTCATTGTGACAATTGGGGCCCTCGCTTCTCTTTCTCCATATTTTGATATGTTATTATCTTTGTGGATGACTTTAGTCGCTCGACAAGGGTCTTTCCATTAGCACAAAAATCTCATTCCCTCTCTCATTTCCAAAATTTCAAAACTACCATTGAAAATCTTTTCTCAATCACTATGAAATTTTTTTAATGTGATGGAGCTCCTGAACTCATCAAATGTGCCTTTTTAACTACCTCACATCTACTAACATTATCTTTTTTAATCTCTTGTCCTGATACTTTTCAACAAAATAGTATTGTTGAACATAAAATACATCACATTACTGAGACTGGCCTGACACTCCTACTTCATACATCTCTTCATAAAACCTTTTAGTTTAAAGCACTCTCTATAGATGTCTATCTCATTATTCTCTTAGCTACTCCTATTCTTCATTATAAATTCCCATATAAACTACAATTTCACACCAAACCTAATCTTACTTTTCTTTGTGCCTTTGGATGTGCTTGTTTTTCCTTATTAACCTTTACTTGTCCTAACAAACTTTTCCAAAAATCTATCCCTTGTGTCTTTTTTGGTTGCTCTTCTTAGTATAAAAGGTATCACTGTTTTGATCCCTCTACCTCTAAAATTCACGTCTGGATATGTTTGTTTTACTGAAGATGTTTTTCCGTTTGTTAGTTCTCCTTCCACCTCCTCCTCCTACTTCTTCTCTTACTTCCTTACCAATGCCCTTCCATACTTTTATTCCACCACCACCTCTATCTCACCAAAGTTCCTTGCCTCCAACAGTCCATCCAATGATCATATGTTCCTGTGATCACACTCACATTGCCCATATATTTCATGACTATATCACCTACACCACCATTACACAATCCCCATACTCTTGATCCCATACTTATCAATCAATCTAACAAATTTTCTTACTAGAGCCAAACAATGCTTGATGAGTTCAATGCTCTTCATCGTAATCACATCTGGTCTTTTGTTTCCCCTCCTCCAAATACTAACATTGTAGGTTATAAATAGGTATTTCATACCAAAAACATTCTAATAGTTTTATTGAATGTTATAAACCATATCTTATTGCCAAAGGAAACATCAAACCAAGATCTTTAATCCAGTAGTTAAAGCTACCACTATTTGTACTATTCTCACCCTAGCTCTTTCTAACAACTGGACAATTTGCCAAATCAATTTCAATAATGCCCTTTTATGGTTATCTTCAAGAACCTATTTATATGTTTCAACCTACTGGCTTTACAGATCCAAATCATATGTTTATCAACTTCATAAAGCCCCTATATGGTCTCAAACAAGCTCGTCAGGCTTGGTTTCATCGCTTAAGTTAGAAGCTTCTTCACCTCAATTTTATTTCATCTAAAATAGGATACCTTTGTCTTCATTCACAAAACCGCAACCTACACTACCTTTCTTTCGTTTGTGTGGATAATAACTTGGTGTAACATCCCATTACCTATGGGAAGGTTAAAATGGTAAATGTGAGTAATTATGAGAGTTAGAAAGGTATCTCCATGTTCATGCATATCATGGTATACACATACATATGAATAGTGAAGTCATAACACATGAAAATAATTGTACATGCATTCATGAATAATTCCAGGTATAATTAGATTGAGTTATGATTTTTGAGTGTTTTAATATTTTTGAATTTATTTATTTGGAAAATTCTATTGGTTAGTAAGAATATTGTATTTGTGAATTTTAGTGAATTTAGGCATAAATTGTTAAAAAATTTTGGAAGATAGGAAAAAAGACATCAAGTGAAGATTTGGACATAGTTGAATTGTAAAGATGAGAGTTAAGGGAGTTAGTTTTAAAAGAAACTAAGTTAGAGCTTAGATATAAGGAAAATGACAAGTGTCACTTAGGCTTGGTACTTTGTTAAGATGTAGGTTACTGTTTCTGGGAGTTGAAAGGTTAAGTTATATGTCTAGATTCATTATTCTTTATTGTCATCTTCTTCAAATGTTCTTCCCGTCCACAGAGTTTTCCATTAAACACCTTCTAAGAGATATCTACGCTTTTCCTTTCCTATCCCAAACCCACTTTGCTATTTGTGTCTTCTACCCTAAGAAAAACTAGAAGCTGGTCATTACACACAGTGAAATATGTAAATTACATAGAGTTTAGAGCTTGAAGATTTTGGAGTTTTAGACAGGTAAGTAGTGAATAAATACTTTAGAGTTGGTGATTTATGAAAGAAAGTTAAGGAGTTACTATTATCTACATGAAAAGTGACATTTAAGAGTATATTCATAAGTACTGGGTGGTTGGGAGGGAATAAATTCAGTTATAGTGTTAAATTAGTTTTTGAAAAAAAATTTGGTATTTTGGTGATGTAAAATATTGAAAGTTTGAAACTATGGAAAATGTTTACTGAATATGCTTCAGTCTTTTAGCCACAACGTTTTTTCTAGTTGTCTAAACTAGATGATTCTTCTTTTGGATTAAACTAGAGATATATGATTACATTTCTTATGAAGACATTGAATTTCAATTCTATCTCTAAGAATCTCAAACTTTGTCATGAAGTTGAGAATTGGGTGCAGTACATTGAAAGATGAATGTAAAATTCGTGTTCTAAAGTCAGGAGAAATTCTAGGTTGATCTAGATAGATTTTTGCAAAATTGTCATCTTAGAAGTTGTAGATGATCTTTCCAGCTTTTTAACGATATAAAGTTTGTAAATTTTGGATATTGGAGTTGAGAGATATGAGTATTACAAGTTGTAATGTTGCTTTGTCTTAGTTTGACTTATGTATCGTCTTAGTTTGACTTTTCTATCTTCTTAGTTTGACTTATGTATCGTCTTAGTTTGACTTCTATATCGTCTTAGTTTGACCTCTGTATCGTCTTAGTTTGACGTCTTTATCGCCTTAGTTTGACTTCTCCATCATCTTACTTTGACTTCTGTATCGTCTTAGTTTGACCTCTGTATCATCTTAGTTTAACTTCTGTATCGTCTTAGTTTGACTTCTGTATCATCTTAGTTTGACTTTTGTATCATCTTAGTTTAACTTCTCTATCGTCTTAGTTTGACTTCTGTATCGTCTTAGTTTGACATTTGTATCATCTTAGTGTGACTTCTGTATCGTCTTAGTTTGACCTTTTGCATCGTCTTAGTTTGTATCGTCATCTTCTGATCCATTTTTGATCCTTTTAGAGGCTGAATCTCACTTCAAGTTCTTCAATAAAAGTTGTATATCTAGAATTCTTCTTTCAAACCATCCAAAAATGAAGTCAATCCGACACTTGTAGTGAGAGTTATGGCAATTGTGCCAAGGCATGTACAATATGAGTAAAGACATGAACATATTGGATTCTTTTGACCATAACTTTTTCTTTAGAGACCTAAATGACTTGATTCTTGAACCATTGGACTCGTAAGACATTGCTCTACATCTCTACCAAAAATCATAACCCTATGAATCAAATTGAGAAAAGATTGAGTGAAAAAGTACAACAGGTATAGTGAGTGTATTCTTGAATAGTATGAACTGATGTTATTCTACTGAACAGACTTCAGTATTTTGATGATATCTTGATATGTAGAGCTCTAAATAAGATGATTTCTGATTTGTCATAAACTAGAAACATGGAGCTACAAATGGTATGAGAACTTAGAATCTAATTCAGTCTCTAAGATATTTAAATTTCATATGGAAGTTGTGCATAGTATATTATTTTGGACAAGAGCAGTCCAAAACTGTTTGAGATATATCTTCCTATTTACTGAACCAAGTTGAGTGATTTTGGTGTCAATGGATTCATAAGACATAAAGGATAACCCAATTAATTCAGCTTCATTTTCTGATTTAATGTGAATAGTAGACTTGAAAGGGGTGACTTGGAAAAACAAAGATGAGTTTTGATATGAAAATGATCTTGTGATAAAATTGATGGATTGATACCCGGGGTTGTCATGAACATGCATTGTATATATTTCATTGCATTCATGTGCATTATTAAACACCTATGATTGTGCAGATTGTAATATATGCATATGTTATTTGTTATAGAGGAGCAATTGGAACGTGTTATAGAGGAGCAATTAGAACGTCAACCCATAGACGTTGTTGGATCTTCCAGGCATTAGCTTCGGGAGAAATTTGTGAGTCAACCTAGATGATTTACTAGGATTGATTTGCTTTAAATTTATTTGATGTGTTAGCTTCCAATTATAAATTCTTTGTGATTTGATTTGAATTCAAGAATTAAAGTCCGAGGAGTTTATTATATGGATATGGGTATTGGAAGTGCTTTGATTTGATCTGAAATCTTGTATGATATGTGAATTCTCAATGAAAGTTGAATGCCTAACTTAGATCCGATGATAATGAATTTCTAATTAAACATCGCATGTGATTATCTGATATGACATAATCAGTAATTGATGCATTTCATAAAATGCATGCTCAGATAAATGTGTTGTGACTTGAGTAGCCAATATGAAGCGCTTCCACTTAGAGCTTTGCTCCGTGATATATGTTCTGTATACAGAGCTATGCTTTGTGATTCTGTTCTGACTGAGTCCTATGGGCCAGTATTTGTATAAGTATGTGATAGGAACTTGGTCATAACAATAAGAACGAATGCGAGTCTCATGCATATAACATTAAAAGATTGAAATCCATTGAATGAATACCTGTGAAATATGTGATATGTGTTTATATTCTGGTGAACTCATCAATGATGGTTCACTTATTGAGTTGACAAAATCATCAAAATTGCAACGTTGACTTTTCATGACTGAGTGACGACTTTAGCGACTAAGAGGCTCCACTACTGTGTAGATTGTGCTTCAAGAGCAGTAATGGCTCAAAGGTCGGTCAGCTGGAATTTTTGGATGGCTTAGATAGATTTGTTATGTTTTTCTCTTTCATGTAGTACAATGGTACTAGGTTTTGTTAATGTACCTATGGGAAAAAGTCGAAAGACACAATGTAGATTCTTGGTTTGAATTAATGAAATGAGGAAAAAGATGGTTTTAAAAATATTGTGATTTTCTTTTGATGCTTTTTAAGTGATTAATGATATGATGCCATGTGAAGAGAGTGTAGTGATCGAACGTAGCTAGCCCTTATCGTAGGATATGTATCGGAATGACCTCTGGACGTTCTGATGGGTACCTTGTAGTAAGGGAGCGCTACACTTGGTCACAGGTTCTTCACCTTCCTTTATTAACTCCCTTATTCATGATCTCAACTCCTTGTTCTCCATCAAAAACGTAGTTCATCTCCATCATTTCCTTGGCATTGGAATCAAGTCTACCCTCCCTTATTCATAATCTAAATGCCTTCTTCTTCATCAAAGACTTAGCTCCTCTCCATCATTTTCTTAGCATTGAAATCAAGCCTACTTCCCATAGATTTCCATTTGCACAATTTCAATATACTAAAGATCTTCTTCTTCACACATATGTCGAAACACCCACACCTATCACTCCCACTCTCTCACTTTTCAAAATCATGTTCCAATTTTCCATTAACAAAATCTCAATTTTTAAATGCCCTACTAACATCCACTAGACCGTGGTTAAATGGATTATGAACTATCTTCGCTCCATAACTGTTGGGCCCGGGTCCCCCAATTTCCTATTCCCGAGGTGGCCCCTCGGGCTGCGCCCGCGACAAGCTTCCCAAAACGTCGGACCCTATCCTAACATCCATACATGATTCGATTCACACATGCATTTTCGCACACATTATATCATACGCACAATCATTCTAACTATGAATTAAACACCCCATAAGCCAAGGGGCTTTATGCCATTACAATCCGAAGGAAATTCAACAAGTATTCTCAACCATACATAATACATAATAAGTCTAAATCCAAAATACATGAAAACGCTCCATGATGATATGCTCGGAAGGCCAGCTAAAGTACTAACTTCATACAAAACTCCTAACTATCTTAGAGTTTTTGATGCCTTGCAAGATCAACGATCGTCTCGTTCTGCACCTGAGGAGTGGGAGATAATAGGGTGAGCTGCGAAGCTCA
>JANIHY010000210.1:16059526-16070092 GCA_027479065.1 Erythroxylum brevipes | reverse complement strand
ACTGGAAAATTTACCTAGTTAGAGGATAATTTAGCTTTGAAGTTCTTCATGAAAATTGAAGGATTTGATTTGATCTTCAACTTTCACTCCCGAGATCGAAAAATTACAAACTTTATGACTACAGAAAGCTCTTAACATAATCTACAAGTTTCATGTAGATCATTTTATCGAATTTTGCCTAAATCAAAAGTCAACCCTCAAAGGCCAAAAGTCAAACTTTTCACAATTCTTTATATTTTCACACTTTCTCTTTTTACTTCTTGATTTTCAACTTAATTTCAATCAACTCATCCACTTTTGAATATTTCTTATTTTCACTCAAAAATTGGGGTCCAACATGCAATGTCCAAAGAATGATTTAGAATGAAAGGAAATGGAATGTATTCCTTATGTATCTATAACTAGGAGTTTGATGTATATTTAGACTTGTGTTCAATCGCGTATCAGTTTTGTTGTTGGAATGTTAGGTTAATATCAATGTAATCCTAGATTAGACCACTGGAAAGATGCAAAGAAAGTTCTTAAGTACTTACAAGGCATCAATGATTACATGCTCACATACAGGAAATTAGATCACTTAAAAGTGACCGGTTATTCAAATTTAGACTATACTGGTTATGTAGATGAAAGGAAATCTACCTTTAGTTATCTATTCCAACTGACAGGAGGGGCAATTTCTTGGAAGAGTGGAAAGCAGTTTGTCATTGCTATTTCCACTATGGAAGCCGAATTTATGGCATGCTTTAAAGACACCATTCAAGCATTGTGGTTGTGGAACTTTGTCTTAGGGCTAGGTATTGTCGATAGTATAGGTAGATCGCTAAGAATATATTATGATAATTTGGTAGTTGTCTTCTTTTCTAAAAATGATAAGTATTTTAAGGGTGCTAAGCATGTGGATTTAAAATACTTATCAGTCAAAGAAGAAGTGTAAAAACATAAAGTATCGATTGAGCATACTAGAACTGATCTAATGGTAGCAGATCCGTTAACTAAAGTATTACCACCTAAAACATTTATTGGCCATGTTGAAAGGATGGGCATTATAGATAAGTCCTTGTTAGTATGAGATCATGTTATATATGTACATATGTTTGGATATTTGTTATTATTGTTTTGACGCTTATGAATTCAATTAATGTTATGTTTTTGTTTATCGTTAGATATCATATTATGATGTGTACACGCATTATTTTATTGTGATGACAAATTATGTTCTGAGAAACATTAAAGTTAAGAATTACAATGTTTCTCAATTATAGTTATTTTGAGTTGAGATCATTGTGTGATACATGGCAGGACTTATGTCATTAGATGACTTATGATCGCCATGATCCCTCTCTTTTCTTTATAACACAAGTTTTAGGGTTTGAAGGTATTGAATTAATTGTGTCATAAATGTTCTTAGGTGAATTCTATGCTTGTAATATTGCTTAGAATGTTAAAGATTGAATTTTACACTCCAACTTTGATAGACCAACACTTTAGAAGCCCTTGACTTGATCATGATGGAGGATAATTAAAGAAGTAGGATCACAGTGAGGTCATGTTTCGAAGTAGCCTCTTTCAACTCCTAGACTCACCCTAAAAGCTCTATGATTGTAAGAGAAAGCGTGTTCATAGCTTCACAGTATCCTGGTAAACCTTTCTACATGAATTAATCTCAAAGATGTTTAATGTTAGAAGATTCATAGTGACATGGTTGGTCTTAAAGTCCTGAAACAAAGCCAAGTTCAGTTCTCTTACTCAAATTATCATAAATCTTCTCCCATTACATTCAAGAAATATTCTTCAACAATGTTTGAACAAGATCGATGCTCATCTACAAGATATCAAAAAGAAACCGTTTCCTTCTATAAAAGTTTAGAGGAGGATCTACAAGTGAATCTATTGGAGTATCCGAAGGAGTCCCAATCTTCCTTTAAGCTCTTTGCTTCTCAGAGAGTTTCATGCCAAAGAACAAGTTCAAGTGCTTGTGAGCTTTAGCTATAAGTTGATAATCAACTCCATAATTAACAATGAGAAAGAATCTATGTTTCCTGCAAGCTTCACTGACAAGTTTACAAGCTTTTAAGACAACTGAAAGGTCTTAATGATCGGGCCAAATGAATTGAGATGTTATATGAGATTTGTATTAGAGAACTGATGCATCAAACACCCATGGTTGTCATCTTTGTTGTTCTATTTTGATTTTGTTAGCTTGGTAAGGAGGATCATAACTATCAAGATGTAACTATCACAACCTCCTTCCATTTGTTAGCTATAGGCAATTTAAACGCACAGTTTAAATGGATATGAGACCCACTTCCATTTAAACTCTTCCTAAATGCACTATTTAATCTTGACTAGGCCCATTTTCTTTTTAAATAAAAAAGCCATGTTATCCGTGTGGGTATCATTTCATTACAATTTAAAAAAAATCCATGAGCAAAAAAATTTCCACATCCACATTTAACTGATAGAAGCCTAACTGAGTCAGTTGTTCGTTCTAGTTAGGGGCTACTTTGAATGTTTTCTTAACATTTGGGTTCATTTTTAATGTTTTGCAAATGTTATGGTTCTTTTTAAAAGTTCCAAAACGTTACGGTCTAACTCATATTTCACTGTAAATATTGGGCCTAAATTGCTCTTTTGGCCTATAGATAACCTATGCACGATGAATCCGAAACTAACCTGCAAATGTTAGTTGAGAAAAAAAACATATGATCTTTAATGTTCAAAGAAATGTCTCTTAAATTATTGAAAGAAATTATTAAAAATTTAAAATCTTAAATTTTAATTGAAAAGACATGCTTTTAAAAAAATTAAAATAACTAAAATTATTTAAACATTAAGAATTTGAATTTCTAAACACTCCCTTATAAGTGGTAAACTAAAATAACTACTTGAATTGAGATTAATAAAATTATTATTTATATTGAGTCTATCACTTAATTTTAAGTTGATATTTGTTAAATAATTTATTTAAAATATTCGATATATAAACTATTAAATAATTTATTTAAAATATTCGATATATAAACTATCACATTTAGCCAATAATTTATCTAGTTAAATAACTTATTTGTAAACTATTGCTTGTACTTATAATTTATTATTCAATAACAATAAAACATTCAAAGAAGTCTATGATTTGGCATTAAGTCCATAAAAAATAATGATATCATCGTTAAAAGTTGAAAATTTATATAATCATTGGCAACAATTTGATATAATTGGGCCTCAATTATTATTAGTTTGGGCCAATCGGATCGCCAAGACCCACCATTCCCATTTGCTAGCTTCCCTTGCACTCTTCATCTTCGCGGGAGAATTCTCCCTTTACATAAGCCGCGCCAAAATGTCACAAATTTTCAGTCTTCAGGGTTTCTATTCCAATCACATTGAGTCTACGTGCTGTCATGGAAATTGAGAAACGTTGGATCGTCGACGCAAAACCCTAAGATATGGGGAGGAGAAATAGTGCTATTGTTTTGTCTTCCGATGATGAAGATAACGATCGCTCTTCTGCTTCGTATCGGAGCTACTCGAAGCCGAAATCAAAACCGTTTGTCACTCTCACTAACGCTAGAGAACCGAAGAGGCCTCGTGTATCGGGTTCGCGATCACGTTTGAGCAGAGAGCCTCGTGATGGGAATGAGGTGGATAATTTATTGTTTCATTTCTCAATGATTGTTGGTTTTCTTATTTCTTGGATTAGTTGTAGAGGATCGTAAAAGTTATTTGTTTTTTATGCAGGTTTGGTTCCGTGATGAAGATTTTGATGAATTATTGTGTTGGTCCAAGGTACCTGCGGGTATGCTTTGGTTATTGGATTTTCTTTCATGGCTGTAGTTTGGTTTTCTTAATCATGTTAAGTATCTCTCTTTTTAATGCTTTTTTTCTTAGTTATTTCCTTATGGATTCTATTGAAGATGACTGGAAGGGGAGAGTTGAATTCGGTTGTGGAAGGAATGATGTGAAGGAATTATGGGTTGATAAGTATGCACCACGTTGCTTTGAAGAACTTGCTATTAATAAAAAGAAGGTTGGTTTATGAGCTTCACAATTTTATGTGTCAGATTGTTTTTTCACATGATTGATTGTTGGCATTTGCAGGTTCAAGAAGTTAGGGCGTGGTTTGAGGAGAGAATGAGAACTTTAAAGGTAGCTCTATAATTATGTATTGTTTTATACTAACGATTTTTATAAATCATATGAAAGAGGAGTTCATTTCTTTTTCTGTTACAACGTGGAAGAGGAGTTCTATTGTTAATAATAAGTGATGAATGCGTGTATTAAGTAAATCAACATTCACTTTTAGTACAGCTATTTCTGTTTCATTTTTGTGAAATGTTGAAATATAAAAAACTTACAGATGAGCTGTGAAAATATAAGACAGCACAAAGAATAATCAGTTCTATATTTCAAAGTGCTTTTCAGGGTTTTTTTGTAGAATACAATACATGGACTCACATATGTTGTTTGCTTCATACCAAGCAATATATTAGGTGCTTGATTTGGGGCTTTGGATCTTAGAGCTTCAAGGAGAGGGAAATTGTTATGAGTCATTAATCTTTTATCATTTTCTATTCTTCTTTTAAGATCCTACAAACTGCAACTTTTATCACCTTTTTACAGGATGATTTTAGAAGTCATGTTCTTGTCATAACTGGGCAAGCTGGTGTTGGAAAATCTGTAAGTTTTTGTTCTTATATTATTGGAAGCCTGTTTACTGTATTTGCAATCTGAGATGTTTGATTGGCTCTCAAATTTTGTATAATGTTTACTGACTGTACTTGTATGTTTGGTTATTATCATGTAATACATTGACAAAATACATTTTTATGTACGGTATGTAGTGTTCTTATAAGGATGTTTATATTTTCAAAATTTTGTTAGTTTTCAAAATACATCCTTAGAATGGTTGTACTGTTTGTGTATTGGTTAATGGCCATTGATTGTTCTTGAAATTTATATTAGGTTATTGACTCAAGCATATGACCTTTATCTTGTTCCTTTGAGAAGAAAAAAGTCAAATATCCTACATTTTTGTAGGCAACTATCCGATTGATTGCATCTCACTTGGGGGCTACTTTATGTGAATGGAACACACCTACTCCTACAGTTTGGCAGGAACATGTGCATAATGCTAATGCAGGTAAGCAGTTAGGGAATCAAATTGATCATTTGTCCTGTATTACCTTGCACAATAACTTTTAAGAGAAGTTGCATAAATCTCTGATATAGTTTTTTACTCGGATAAAATTTGTATTTGCTGAGCTTATGGTCGAAGGTGGAGCTGAGATGTAATTTCTGCGCATGGTTGTCATTTGGGCACCAGGAAGATGGAAATTTGATTCAAATTTATTTACTTGATTTGTTTGATTAAATTCTCTGATAATGGCAAAGATGATAAACCTAGTGGTTTCTGTGCTGTTGATTGCATCCTGTTTTATGGTAGGGATAAAATATGCATCCAAGTTGGATGAATTTTCCAGTTTCATTGAGAGAGCTAGCAAGTATGGAATTATCCAATCGACGGAGTCAAAATCATCTATGATACTCTTGATTGATGATCTTCCTTTGACAAATGGAAGAGCTGCTTTTCGAAGACTCCAAAATTGCTTGCTTGTCCTTGTGAGATCTACACAAATACCAACTGTTATCCTGGTTACTGACTATGGTAAAACAGATTCAGCAGACTGTACTGTACGAAGCATGGAAGAACTTCAGTTGTCTCTTGAAAATGCTGGAGCTTGTAAGGTTACTTTCTTGAATTAGTTCAGTACTAATAATAATCATTTGTTCTTCCTGGACGCATGTGCCAAACTGCTATAAAAACTTTTCAGGTCGCCTTCAACCCTATTACTATTAACTCCATCAAGAAGACACTTGTCAGAATATGTAGAGAGGAGCATTGTTCTGTGACTTTTGAAAATATTGATCTTATAGCAAAGGCCAGTGGAGGTGATATAAGACATGCAATTTGTTCTTTACAGCTCTTTTGTATGAAACCAGATCCAGGGTTAGACTTATTTCCGACAAATTCACGGTGTAGTTATACAGATGAAAAAATCCATAACACTAGTGCTTTAGTCAGTAGATCTGCATTATTATTTGGCCGAGATGAGACTCTATCTCTATTTCATGCCTTGGGGAAGTTTCTGCACAACAAAAGAGATACTAATGTTACTAGTGTATCAGGTATCTTCTTGATTATCTTGAGAATGTTATGTTATTCAAAAGTTCAATGTTGTTTTGTGGGAAAAATGGGCGCTACTACCTTTCATTGGGAACATATCATGATGCTGTTCCTCTTCTAGGGCCTGCCTCGTTATTATCTTCTGAATCTATTTCCTTTTCATTGTAGACCAAGATTCCTTTAGTATACAAGAAAACTTCTCCAGGTTTCCATTAAAAATGGACTCTCCAGAAAAGGTCCTCTATCAAGCACATGGGCAAGCCAGGCCAATCACTGATTTTCTGCATGAGAATGGTAGATTCCTCATGCACAAGATTGTCAGTTATTAAATAATTCTGTGCCTATGTTCCCTTGTCTACCTTTTGAGTGTAATGAGATCCAGCTCTTACCATCTCTTTTTCTTTTTGGTTGCAGTTTTGGACTTTTTAAGTGATGAAGCAATGGATGATGCCTGGGTTGTGGGCTCATACTTGAGTGATGCTGATTTCCTTCTTTCTTCTTTCCAAGGAGTGTTGACTAGGTATAATGAGGCTGAGAGTTTTCTCCAATCAGTAGCTGCTTCAGTTGCTGTTCGAGGTGTATTATTTGGCAATTCACATCCTTCACCATCAAGGTTGTGCTTGAAGAAATTCAATTACTTGGTCAATGTCTAAAATGTGCTTTACGAATTTTTTTAAATGTGCAGGTGGCACTCAATTCGAAGGCCAAACCTCTGGCAGGTTGACCAATCTATGTTGCTCAATCAGGTAGTTTGGGTTATATTCATTGTCATTCTGACATTGGATATCCATTATCATTTTGATATTGCTTCTCTCTTGTACTCTTTGTGTTGCTCATTTTAAATTTATGTGCCCCTATGTAAAACGTGAGAAATCTAACAGTTGGGGCACTCTAATCTCCTTTGTTTCTGGCGTCTATATTTATTATCTGGAAAGAATCTTGTACTATGATCGATTTGATACTTGACCATGGAAGAACTACAATAGACTTTTGAGTTAAGACTTTCATTTTTTTATGCTAGCTTTTGCTACTTGCCCTTTTGCAAATCGTGTTCCATCGCTACACTGCATGGTTCTGTGACATGTAAATTTCACTTTGCCTAAAGGTTCTTAGTTATGAAACATCACAAGGGTTGTGTATGGAAGTACTTATTGGACTCCTCTTTTTCCCTTAATAGTTTACTGATGCTAATTTCTTGATGCAGAAAGAAATGACAAGGAGAAGATTCAATCCCCACCAGGGATCCAGCTATTTGGATGTCCTAGATATAGTTGCTGATTACAGACCTCTGCTAAAATGGCTTGATTATAGATCATCCAGTTTTGATGGCAGTGAGACGGATGATGAATGTGAGAGGATGAGTTTGGATGGGAATGGAGGCAAAAGTTCAGATGACGAAATTGAAGAGTGGTGAGAAAAGTTGAAGCAAGCAGCCTTAAATAGTTTCTCACGTATGAAATTAACCTTATGGTCATTGCTTTTTCTTCCCAAATTGAAGCTTTCAGGAAATAAGATGTAAATTGTTTTTCTCTGGGGGAATCAAGCAGAGTTATTAGTTCTTGTTTGGATTCCGGCGCCTCATTGATACTCCTTTATGTTTTAACTACTCGGACAGTATGATGTACAGGAACGTGAAGAGACCCATAATCTGGGCAGTTTGTTAAGATAAGAAAGTTAAAAGAATGCTGATATTGGTCTTAACTTAGGCCTTAGGCTGCAGTTGACATCGTGAAAGCTCTCTTGGGTTCAAATGTTTAGGCCTTGCATTAAGAAGTTAAATGAAATGGAACTTTATTTTTTCTACTTGGGACTTGCTAGTCGCCCAAAGTTTAAAAGTGCTTGATTTGAAGAAGTGGGTATATTATTATACACAAAAGAATCCATACAGGATGCGCTTAGGAAGCATTGATCTCAAGCATGCCTTGAGAACAAAAGGAAGCTGCATCCGAGGAGGAGCTAACAATATAATTTTACAACGGCTGCTGTGAACTCCAGTGCTGCCTCTATGAGGGGGCTAGACTTGTATCGTTACAAGTTTAGCTAACAAAAAAGTCACTAGACTTTACCCAAAAAATACCACCAGCATTGGGTGTTGAATAAGGGGCATTATCAGGCAAGAAAATGAAAGAAGGTAATCGAATCTCCGGGTCATCCAACTATCGTTCTCATTTACATAATCGACAATTGATGCCTCCATCCTAATTGGCAAAGGACATGATCATTCAACGGGGACATAATCTTCTGTACTTTCTATTCTTCAATGTTATTTAACTTCGTCTCAATCGTATATTTATATAGATTTTACATAAATATATGATTAAGATGAAATGAAGCAGTGTTGTAACAGAATAGAGATTACAGAGGATTTGAGGGAAGCCAACGATCCCTTACATAGCCAATCATGTGGTTAAAATCTCACTCTTTTTTTACTTCCCTAGCTCCATTTAATTTCCTTAGCATATCCCGACCTTGAAAGAACGCCCTTTTAATATGATCTTTTTATTTACAATTATAAAAAATCCGTTTTAATATATTTGCACACAAGAAATTACATTCCTTTTAAGAAGTGTCTAAGCAAAACCTCAAGAAATGTGGCATTCACAACGTTAGCATATATTGAAAATATATGGATCTTAGACCTAGAGATTAATGCATATATGAAACTTAAATGTAGGAGATTGAGTAGCATGTAATTAGGGGAGTAATTATGGTCTCTTTCCATTCTTGCATATCTCCCTATTAGTATAAATATAGAGAACCCTCTATTTTAAAGTTCTTTCTTCTCTCGATTAGTATGTGTTTCCTCGATACAAAAAGTAAAAATTTCAATCTTATATACTTTGATTGTCTAGTAGATATATAGTATATCAAACTCTTCGACTCTTCAAAACGATTACAATACCAAATCTAAAGTCTCCTTTCCACATGCCATCACAGAGTTGTTATCGAAGTTCTATCTATAAAAAAAAAAGAAAACCTAAACAATGTCATTTTATGAACTTCAAAAACAAAACACGATGTTTCCTACCAATTATGCTTTAAATGAGCTAAATTATGCTTCTCAAAACATATTTTCTCTTATTTCTTTTGGTGTTCTATTACTCTGCTGATAATCTTCTTGTTTGTGCATTATACATGATTCTAGACTTCTCCGGTACATCCTTCAACCAATTAATGTCACATTTGATGGCTCTAATTATGATTTATGGGTTGAGAAGATGTCTTTTTTTTTTTCAAAAGACATGATTCTATGAAATATAATGATTGGTAAAATTCAAGCTTATTAAAAAAGACAATGAAGATATAGATGCATTCATTAAATGCTTAGTAACACAAGGTGACATAAATTATCAAACTTCGAAATGGTTCTACAATATATGTTAGATTTATCAACTTAGACTTCTGCATATTTGACATTGCTAAAGAGGTACCATTTTTTTAATGGTATTTTATCTCTAATAATGTGAACCAATTTTAGTTACACTGACACCTTCATCGGATACAACAAACCTAGTCCTAGCCAACTATTTGTGATTATGTATCTAAATTGCAAGTACTTTGAGATTAATAGACACTAAGAGATCCTATATGACCTAATATTGAAAGTTGAGCTCTATGAGTAATTTGTAGTGCAAAAAAACTAGTCACCTGTCTTCTTCTTTTCCTAGCATTAGGTCTAGGTGTAACATTCACTTCTTGCTAGGCTTGGGATAGAACACTACCACTAGCACTAGCACTACAACTACCACCTTCAACATTTCCACAATTATCACGAAAACTAGTAAATAAACTTCCACTACCAATTTCAAAATTCAACATTTCTCTTTTATCTTTCTCGTGCTAATATTCTTCAAACAAAGTTTTTATCTATCACTTCCCACCATGACTTACTTTTTCACAGGGTCTCACATCTCTTTTAATCCTAGCTAAATGTTTCTTTAATCGTGTTATTTCACCACCTTTCAAATGTTTGTTACAAAGTAAGCAAATAATATGGTTCCTGATACTAGGAACTAATGCAGTATGAGCTCAAAATGGATCATTGTATCTTCTTGAAATGATTTAACTAGGAGTACTTGAACTTCCTTCCATTTATCTGTAACAATAAATGAATTCATATATCAAAATAAAGAACACATAATTTAATTATACGATACGCATGTTCTGTTAGTAGTGTGCCCTAGACCAATGGATAGTTGTGATTCATGTATTAACATTATAACTTGTTAATAATATATTATGAGGTATTCCTTTCATATATGCATGTATTTCGTTTACGTAATGTGATTTACATTCCATGAATGATTTTAGACTTATGTCATCAAGTATGTGACTTGATAGTAAAACCATAAGCGTTATAAGACTATTCTAGACTGTCCCTG
>JANIHY010000210.1:16041733-16055781 GCA_027479065.1 Erythroxylum brevipes | reverse complement strand
TTCAACCATCACAAATTCACAATTCACAAAATAATGAAATATACATAAACAATTTACATTTTCTTTTGCAAAAAAAATCCCTGAAAATTTTTCTTTTTGTAGAAAAACTTCTGAAATTTTTAAAAATTTTCGATACTAGCCAATATTATGAATACTGCATAATATTGATGGCACTAGCCGTTACATGAACCCGGTACATAAGCATTACCTTCTGTGCCATTTTTTGACCGGTACAATACAAGATTCATAACCCGAACATAATCAGATTACGATTGATAGTACAAAAAAAAATTATGCAAGAATCTACATTTGGTTCATTTCAACATTTTTTGTTTGTGATTAATATTTTTTAAATTGTATAATTAAAAAATTATATCAACAGTTTATAAAAACCATTTTTACTTTAGCTGTAATATAATCAGGATTAATTTCTCGACAGCTTGACCGAATAAGCCTCGGGTAAAATTCAGTATGGCTTGAATTTGACATGCTTTTCTTGTTGCTTCCTCCCATTAATGTGCCTGCAGGAATGCAGTTATGATTAAAGCTGGAGTATGTTACTTAAAAGCAAACAACTGTCTGGATTAAACATTTTGTTTTCACTTCCCTATTGCAAGAACCCTACAGATAAAGCATAATATACAAAACCAAAAATTTCCCCAAGTCTTGAACATTTCACAGCCTCTTATTCCTATGCCCACAGAGCAAAGGTAGATGCCCCCACGCAAAAACGAAAAGTCTGCCACTGATGCAATGCTTCTGATAGCTCTTCCATGTAATATGCAGCTACCTCCATAACTTTCTTCCTCAATGTAGGTGATTATCTGTTCTATTTACAGGAAAGCAATTACCACCTCGTGTCTATTATTATCCTAATCTCTTGGTCTCTCAAGGTAATATCCTCTTCACATCATGTTCCTGCTCAGCACTTTTGGCTTGATTGTATACTGACTCGAAGGCATGCATACAGACACTTGAAAATCCAACTATTGCCTGGAAGACATGTGGGAATCCCATCTGCAGATTGTTTAATGTCATTGCCCTTGTTATGCTGACGGATTTATCGTGTTTACTCTTTTCCTCTTCTGCCTTCGCTCTCAGGATTTCTACCTTTCCTCGCTTCTCTGCAACTGGGTCTTTGCTTCTTGTGCCGCCGGGAGTTTCAGGAATTGAGTAGGGTCCATACTTGCTCTCCAGTGACCTAAGCTCAGCTACCTTCTTCTCAAACTCCTTAAATGCAGATTCAGATTTCTTCTTCTGTTTATGCTCCTCTGCTTGTTGGACCACTATGGCATGGATTACAGTCAAGAAACTCTTGATTCCTTCAGATGCCACTTTGTCAGGAATGCGGTCCACTGCATGGTGCCACTCTTCACAAAAAGAGTAAATTTTTGATTCTTTATTGGATATGGAAAAGAGGCTGAGACGGAGCCATCCAGTAAGCGATTGGATGTAATCCCGCTGAGCTTTCACAAGATTGCAAAATGACTGATGCCATTGCTGGACTTCAAGCTCAAGTTGGAGAGTGGATTGCCGGTGAATTTCAGATGTCGGTTCTGTTGACGGGATAGTATTGAGATATTTGAGTTGCTGAACTATATGTGTTTGAACTTGGTGAGCTTCATACATGCTTCTCCACATACACATCAACCTGCAAAGAAAGAGAGTCAAGATTAAGTTTGGACGCTACTTAGATGTCTGCTGACTACTGCAAATATTGATTGATAAAAGGATTAATGCAGTTGCTTGTCCCCTCCTACATAGACGTAAAATAATTTGAGCTATATGTCAAAACAGAATAGAGTAGCAATGAAAAATTGGTGCCTGCAAGGGAATATAATTGCAAACCTATACTGTTAATTCTTGCACACACCACTTAGAACTGTTTAGTTGGCGACCCTACTCATGGAAGGATAATACAAGAGATCACAAGATTGTCTCCCTTGTGATGAAAATGAGTCAAATTCCGCAGACTTTCACTTTATTATAATAAAGGTCATTGCCTCCTAAAGGTCGTACACATCACAGTTCGGAGTCAACTGATATCTCTGAAACAAAACAAATCACTGACCTAGAACAAGCCAGTCAAAGAGCTGTCAAAACAATTATTATCAGCTGCGCAGGGTAACAATATCCTAAGTTAACGAATTCCCCTGATAATTTCCAGTATAAACACTCAACATAGCGAATAACTGTGTCTTTGAATATAACGTATGCATCAAAGAGGGACGTATTCTTCTGTACCCAAATACCTTGTGCCCTCTGTTCCCCTTACATCCAAGCCATTCATTGTTTGACAATGACAATGAATGGCTTGGATGTAAGGGAACAGAGGGCACAGGGTATTTGGGTACAGGTGATCTGAAGGGCATCAAATAAGTAGAGGGCATTGCTCTTTTAGTGGCCTCAACCACAAACAAATCAGTCTAAAACCCTAAAGCAAAGACGCCGCGCTGCCATGCCCGTTGCCACAAGTGAAGTGAAAGGACAGTAATGTAAATTTAGTGGGCCAATGTTAGCTTCCCATTCCATGGGGCTAAAAAGTTTGGAGTACGAAAAGGGTAACAGAGATAGTTAGCTTCCCATTCCATGGGGCTAATAAGTTGGGAGTACCAAAAGGGTAGCAGAGATAAGAGTGCCATAATGCAACAGAGACTGACTTGTGAATCAGAATTGGAAAATTACGTTACGAAGTCACGTGAAAACTTGTGGACAACTAGTTTGACCAGACATTCAATGCTTTAAGGTAAATTAAAACATGACATTGACAGGGATATAGAACACCAACCCTTTTACAAGTTCAAGGAGTTGAGGATAGAGCTCCGTCTCTCTCAATTTGATGATTTCGGCGGAGGTAGAATCAATGGCCTGTGCGGCAACCATCAGTTGAGACTCCAACTTTTCAACCTCTTTCTTAGTCTTCTCAGTCTTCACATAGTCAGCCCTCTTTACCTCTAGCTTCCTCAGTAAAGCCTCCTTCTTCTCATGCTCTATCTTTATACTCTCAGCACTCTAAACCATCCACAGAAGCACTTAATGAAACGAAAAGAAATACTAAACAAATTATAAAGAGAATTTTATGAAAGACGTACGCCTCAATGACCACCTATTGATTAAGTGTGACACCATCAAACCAAATGGTAGAACATGGGAAAAGATTATCCAAATGAGAATTCTACAATGAGATCTGCAGATCTATACCTTGGCCTCCTGGAATAGTTTTTTCTCCCAAGCATATAGCCTCTCCACTGTTGAGCAATGGCTGCTATTCGCAATGTTTCCTCCTCCTACATTACTTATAATAATTCCTTCTCCCATTTTTCCGAAGCCATTAAGCTTCGGACTCGACGAACCCCATGTCCACAATGACGGACTAGTCAAATTGCAACCATAATTGTAAACTTTCCCTGCAAGAACAAATAACACTCAATCCAAATAAGAAATGTGAACAATCTAAGAAGTTTATGCTAAATTTCCTTTAATTTTTCCCACTTATTACAACTCCAAGAATACTATACCTCCTTTACTTTGAGTAGAAAAGTTTGAGCTTGAAACCTCTAAAAGCAGTGAAAGTTGACCGCCGGCATCAGCAGCCTTGAGAAAATATTCATCAACCTCCTTAACGATCTCCACCAAATCTTTACTATTCCTCGAAACCACCATTGCAAGTTCACTTCCACTTCCACTCCCACTACCAGTTTCCTTCGAGAATCCGCTTACCATGGACAGCGGCGCCGTAATGCTCGCCGTCCCCGTGGCGGTCACAGCCACTTCAGACGCTGTGGTGGCCGTCAAACCCTCCCACTCCTCCTCCGTCACTGGTCGCGAAGTCGACGGCGGCATGAAGGGATCCCAGAAGTCCCAGCTCGACCCCTGCGGCGGAGGAGGAGGTGGCGGCGGAAGTGGAGACGCAGTTATGGATGATGTCCAAGTGTCTGAGCTTGGACTCATTGAGGGTGGCGGTGGTGGGGTTGGTGGCAATTGTTGACGAGACGGCCCATGAGGTGGCACACGGTGGTTTTGTTGGTGGTGGTGATGCAGAGTAGCTTCCGTGTTGGAGAACTGAAGGAGAGCTGAGCCAGTGCTACGCAGTGAGCGAATGTACATTGCATGCGAAGCAGAGACGCTTTGTCTCGCTTTAACAAGCTGTTTCACGTACCTCTTTCGAGCCTTACATCTCGAGATCATTTCTTCTCTCTCCATTCTCGAGTAACAGCAACCCATTTTCTTCTTCTTTTGGTTCTTATCTTCTTAGCTCTTGCTCTTCAAGAACAGATCAAATAGGGTTTCTCTTGGTTTCGGACCAAAAGAGTAAAGTGTAGTGCTTTTTCCAAAGTGAAAGACTTGGACTATGTTGTCTTTAGTGTCGAAGATTTCTGTTGGTAGAGAGATCTAACTTATATTGAAAGCACTGTCGCTGCTTTAGCCTGAAAAATCTTTAACAAATGGCGTATCTTTCATGCGCATTCCGCCATTGATGAGCGTAAAGTTACTTTCTTTTTCATCAAACCGTTATAGTACCTCCACGATTTGCACCATTGCACCTTCTTTCGATCAAAATGTATCCGGGCTGTTAAGATTACACCGTTCTACTTCTTCTTCTTCTGTGAAACTTTTCTCTCTCTCCTCTGTAGTAATACAGGCTTTGGATATACTTGGGTGGTGTTGATGCAGAGACAGTGACTTCAGGGCGACCAGAGCCAATGAGTATTGGGTAGAGAGCCAAACAATTGTTTATTTTGAATTTCCTGTGACTAAAATGACCTCACCACGTTCACTACCCTCCAACGAGCAGGACGCATGTCAAGTGTTAAAACTTGCATGCTTGTGATCTTGCGATCACTGGCCAGTTCTGGAAAGAGCAAAAGGGTGTTTTGGTAACTTCGGGATTCCTAAGGTTCCGTATTTGCTTGAATTCGTTCAACTCTGTCCATCATTTAATTTCCCTGGTCATTTTAAACGTTTTCAACCAAATACGGAACCTTATGTATTGATGTAGAAACTTATGTATGTGCACTTTATCCACTGATAGGCAATAAACTCCAGGTCGGCGATCTCGCAGGTAACAGTATATAGGATGGTATCCCCTAATTTTTGGGCAGGTATAACTCAACACAGACGAGATGAGCAAAACCGACCCCCTCTTAGCCTCTGTTGGTAGACTCATCTGTGATCATGCTGGTGCTTCATTTGGAAGCTTTGTTCACAATCTCGGTTGATGCTCTTCTTTCACTGCTGAATTTTGGGGGGTCATTTTCAGATTGCATCTGGTCTGAGACCTGGGTTACCACAGAGTGATCTTAGAAACTGACTCCCAGGTGGCGTTGCATGTGTTCTCAGACCTCACTTCCCGCATCCGATCATCTGATCCCCTCCTCTTTGGCATCAACAAACTGCTTAATCGCAACTGGACAATCCTTCCTTGTCACACCTACAGGGAAGGCAATCGGAGTGCTGATTGACTAGTGAATTTTGCTGCACAATGTAATCTAGGGCTCACAACTTTTGTAACCGCACCCCCCGAGTGTTTCTCGATCCTTTTTGAAGATATCGCTGTGATTAGTTTCTCAAGACTCATCACAAAGTTTTCTTTTTCTCTTTTATGCAAAAAAAAAAAAAAATGGACATAAGACATTGTGTGATGGGGGACCTAATCCTCCGTTAGATGAGTACGCTGTGCATTGTTTACTTTGTTAAATATTTTCTTAATCTTTGCTTATTTATTTTCCTTGTGTCTTTTTCTCCAAATTTGATATGGTTCATGGAATCAAACTTGTGTTATCCTTCAATTCATCAAATATGTAACATTCGTAATATAACCTTTTATAATAAATTGCTTTCGATAATATTGGTTGAGTTATTTAGGTAGTAATTTTAATTTGAAACAGAAGCGGGAGAAGAATTTACAGTCCAAATTTACCTACAATTAGAAGTTGTGTCTGATTCCTCGTAAAATGTAGAGTTATGCCAAGGTCTAGAGAAATGAGTTTTTTAGTTAATATGTGAGAACTCTTCTTCTTTGAAATATTTTATAATATGCAAAAGCTTATAAGAATTGTTGATGCATTATATATTTAAGGATACACTTATACAGAGGCAATCGCTTCCCCCAAATCACTGCATAGTTCAAATGTTACTGGTTTTTTTTTTTATTACACAAGGGAAATATAACACTAAATTAATGCATGTGGGTACATAGCGTCTTGCGCATCGCGACGGAGGATCTCCTGAATGCCAAAAGGAGTCTCGTGGAAGAAATAGAGACCCGGACTGCATACCCCAGCGAGTCGAACTAGGCTATCTGCCCACTGATTTCTTTCCTGGTACACGTGCTACAACTGAACAGTCCACTCTAGCTGCAAGAGCTGGTGTATACCTATCACCAAAACATAAATCTCAGTAAGTACCATAAGGGGAGCAGAGAGCAGATTAATAACCTCAAAGGAGTCGACTTCGAGAATAACGTGTCGAAAGTCCAAGTCCCAAGCCAGATGAAGCCCCGAGAGGACTCCCCAGAAAGCAGTGAACCCTGCTCAATGTGTTGCTGGAAGCCGCCTTGCCACTTCCTATAGTAATCCTTGATCAGACCCCAGAGTAAACCGCGTGGGACAAGTGCGACGACAAGCTCGTAGAAACAACCTCTTTATAAAAATATAAGAGGAAGGTTATTGTTGAATTATAGCACATCGAAAGAATATATGACATTGAGCATGCTTATAAGCTTAATGAGTTACTCCTCTTAATACAAATTGATTTTAGGATGGAACCTCATTTGAGCTTGTATGTACTCAGTTTATTTAGGCCCAATTATATAAAAAATTTAACATGGTATCAGAGCCAAATTGCTCTTGAATTACTCGTCACCACCTCGTCACTATAAATTGTGGCACGTGTTGGGCCGTAAATTAGCTCACACGTGAGGAAGCTTGTTGAAATATAAGTAGGACTTTGTCCCACATCGAAAGAATATATGACCTTGAGCATGCTTATAAGCTTAATGAGTTACTCCTCCTAATACCAATTAGTTTTAGGATGGAACCTCATTTGAGCTTGTATATACTCAGTTTATTTAGGCCCAATTATATAAAAAATTTAACAGTTATGTATATATAATTATATGTATATTATGTATTGTTGGGTATTATTTTATATTAATATGATTTTTGTACATTTGGAACTTGTTTTTATTTTATGTATACTTTGTATTATTCAATATTAATGTAATATTTTCCAATAACTAGAAACATTATTACAATGGGAGGTATAAAGCATTTTTTTGCGAAGAGAAGTTCAAAATAAAACCAATCACAATCTGGCTAAAAAATGTCTATTTATGTGATAATATAGCCAATGAAATTTCTTAGCTCTACCATTACTTTGATAAAATGTTAGAGTATAACTTGTATTTCAAAACAAATGTTAGAATTTATGTCTATTTCCTTTTATTCAAAAGGGCTTGTACACCGTCCCAGGTCAATGGAGGGGGATTATACTTATAATTACTACCAAGATGACGTATTAATCTGTCTAAGATGACGAGCTTAAATGAACTAAGAATTTTGAGAATACGGTGCATCCAACCCTTTGGGGCCATAGGGACTCCCAAGTTTTTGAGTTTTGAATATTTTGTTTCGAGTAGGATGTGGGTTACTTTAAGATAGATTGTATAAGAAATAAATAGCAAATATGGCACAATTCTTCCTGCAACATGACCTGAACCCGCAAGGATATGACGGGAATAAGAAGATGTTCAAATCTTGCAGGTGCTTTTGGGATGTAAAGTTTGTTGGTATGTTTCATATGGAGGCCTCGTGAGTATTGAAATAAACCTACCTTAATCAAATAGAATAATCAATTAGTATATAAAATTGCTTGTAAGTTCTGGGGAAGTGCGATAGTGGAAGCCCATCTGCATGAAAAAAAAGCATTGGAGGTGTATCGGTTAAAATATCCTGTCAGTGAACATTGTCCTTCACAAGGTTATCGTATTATTTTGTATTGATCTATCCTTCTGCATTGGTAGTATCAGTACTTGGTGAATGTCGTAAGACCAAGTACTTATTTTCAAACATTTCTTGCTCGGGATATGATATGCTCAAATGGAGTGGAAAGGCACCTGGTAAATCTTAAAGCTTTTCGACTGGTCTGAAAGCTTAAGAGCAGATTCACAGGATTTATTTACTGGTCATTTAGACGAGGAATAATAATAGCACCTAGCTGTCAAATTTTGATTCATAATTCAATCACATCTTTGCACATGGGATACAAGAAGGCAATCAAGTACAAGTTTCCCAACTCTGCTCCGACTCACTTCACATGCGCACGGTATCAGTAGGAAACTTGTGATTATCTAAATCAAACAATAGTCGATAAGAAGCGCCGTGGTTGTGGTTGTGGCTGTTTTGTCTTTTTATTAATAATCAATCTTTCGACATCCAGTCGAATCATATCGACTGTTCAACGTCGGCATCCATCAATCTTTTTCACTTTTCAGGCCTTCCCCTTTCTTATTTTCTGTGTACAAGAAATGGCTAATTGATACTTGGTGAGCAATGGGCTGGCCCTAAGGGAAGTTGTGTTGGCTTTAATAGTCATATCTGCGAGACCTAGTCTTTCGTGACACGAACACGATCCTTTTGCTTAGTCTGCCATTGTCAACTCCAGCACATTTGTCCCAATGTTTCTTGCTTGCGTCCCATGCTTATTCCAGCTGAAAAACCATGCAGCCAATAGAAACCGAAAGTGATGCCATGGGCAGTCGCTGTAGCTCTAAAACATCCATCTGTCAGGAGATTTCGTTTGATTTCTATAAAACTATTTGTTAGTCAACTAAATTATAATGTTATTAAATCAGGATTAATTGCATATTACTGACATAATATTATGCAAAGTATTTGAACAAGTTATTTATATATAATTTCTTCATTATTCATGTACTTACAATTTTATACTTAAAACTTTTCTTATGCATATTTAATGAAGAATAATATATAAAACTCTGAGAGTATTAGGCTATCTCGTGAACATGGTACTCTTTAATTAATCTTTCTATTATTATTACTTTTTCGTTCTCAATAACTAATTTATTTGCACATATCGTAAACTTTTGACGTTGGAACAACGGTGTGAAGAAAAGGTAGCAGAGGATAATTCTATATCTTTTTAAAGAGATTATAGCCTACATATTTATTCTAATTGTTATACATCAAGATCCTATTTTATAGCCTCAACATAAGACAATTAATTACAAATAAGTAAATAAATCATTTACATAATCTGTCAAAGTTGACAACAGATTTTCCTCCCTTAGATTGCTCACACCAACACTCTCTCTCAAGTTGGTGAATATAATATGTCAATCACTCCCAACTTGTTAAGTGGGCTTTGAAAATCTTTTCCAGATACCGCCTTTGTTAGAACATCTGCTAGTTGATCTTTTGATGTGACAAACAGAAGACTAATTGTACCTTTGTCAATATGATTTTTGATGAAGTGCCGATCAACTTCCACATGTTTGGTTCTTTCATTTTGAACATGATTATTTGCAACTGTTACGACTGCCTTGTTATCACATAATAACTTCCTAGGTTTTGGCAGACATGTAAACTACGTTTTATCCATAGCAATTCATAGATACCTTGTGCTATTCCACGAAATTCTGCCTCCGCACTTGATCTTGTTATAACCTTTTGCTTTTTACTTCGCCATGTAACCAAGTTACTTCCAACAAACATAAAATACTTTGATGTAGACTTTCAATCAGTTTAACTTCCGGCCTAATCTGCATCTTTGTATCCTTTGATTTCTTGATCTCCATTTTTAGCAAAAAATAATCCTTTTCTTGGAGAAGATTTTAGGTATCACAGGATCCGATAAACAACCTCCATATGATCTTTACTTGGTGCATGCATGCATTGGCTTACAATACTTACCGCATATGCAAACCATGCTCGAGGGGATTGCTTCAATCCATACAAGGCCCTTTTTAGTTTACATACTTTGTCATCACAGTTTATGGCCGGAGGAGGATCCATGTATACTTCTTCTTCCAAAGTTCCACTAAGAAATGCATTTTTAATATCAAATTGTCACAGCGGCCAATCTTGATTTACTGCTATGGAAATAAGAACTTGTATGGTATTTATTTATTTTACGAGAGTAAATGTATCCCTATAATTAATTCCATACTTTTGTGTGTACTCTTTAGCAACAAGTCTTGCCTTGTAGCGATCTATGGTTCCATTTGGATTGAGTTTGATTGTAAAAATCCACCTGCACCTTACTTTTTTCTTCCCTAAGGGCAGCGATACAAGTTCCCATGTGTGATTCTTTTGTAAGCTTCCATTTCATCTTTCATAGCTTTCTTCCATTTTCAATCCATCAATGCTTCCTGCACATTACTTGGAATAGATACAGGAGATAATTGATTTACAATAAGTGCATGAGACTTTGACAAACGATGAGAGCAGGTATAATTGTTAATGGGGTATTTAGTCTTAGCTTTAAAATCAGGATCATATTGAATTTTTGGAATTCCTTTGTTTATCCTGATCGAATATCTTGGTTCAACTTTAAGAGAAGTTGAATCATGTATTAAAGGAGATGACGATAATGATGTTACCTAAGGAGACATATTCATAATTTCTACAGCCTTTGGTGTGACTTGGGAAATTGTACTATCTTGATTCTCATAAATGCCATCAACATTCTTAGGATGTACAAAGTCAGGATGTGTATCGATATTTGAAAGTTCAACAATTGGTTGTATATCAATTTTTGCTTGTTCCTAAAAAATCACGAGTGTTGTCTTCACCTAAATTAAGTGTTGTCTCTCCCTTAAGAGAGCACTCATGACCACCAAAAAAAAGGAATATCTTCATGGAATGTAACATCTTGGGTCACGTACATTTTGCTTTCATTAGGATCATAACACCATATCTTTTTTAAAATCTGCGTATCCAACAAATATGCAACGAACAACTCGTGGATCTGGTTTATCTGTATACGTAGTACAACCAAACACATATGGTTCACAAGTTCATAGAGTTTTTTGATGTGGTCTTTTGAAATCAATGACTCGCAATGACGTCTGATTAATAAGATATGTAGCGGAGTGAACAACTTTGCCTCAATACTTCCGAGGCCCTTTCATTACAAATAAGGAAGCTCGAACAACCTCAAGAATTTGGTGATTCTTTCATTCTACCAAACCGTTTTGTTGCGGTGTACCAGCACATGAAATTTGGTGTCGAATACCATTTTCTTGGCAAAAAGTCTCCATGTAAGAATTTATATACTCCCCACCATTGTCAGATTGAAGAACTTGAATTTTGCATTAATACTGAGAAGTCACCATTCGATATAGATCCTAAAAAATAGAACAAACATCACCCTTGTTTCACAAAAGAGAAATCCAAATCATACGAGTACATTCATCAATAAATATCACAAAATAACGAGCGTCAGATAATGTTGGGATTTGAACAAGTCCCCAAACATTAGAGTGGATAGTCATAAAAGGTGTAGTACTCTTATTATAACTAGGTAGATAGGAAATTCTATGGCTCTTAGCCATCTCAAAAATGTCACAATTAAACTTAGAATTTGTATGTAAAAACAAACTTGGTTTCAATTTGCGAAGATAATTAAATGATAGATGACTAAGGCAACGATACCATATCCACACCATATCCTTATTTTCTTAACTCTTGCCAGTGTTATTTGTTTGACCATGTATTTGATTGTTTGAAGTGGCCAAGTCAAGATAGTACAAGTTTCCATGTCTAATACCACAGTCAATAGTTCGTTGTGTTGCAATATCCTGAAAAACACATTTATCAGCCAAAAAATTTCAATATAATTCAAAGCTTTTGTGATTTTGCTAATATCTAAAAATTGGAAAAAAGAGAAGGAACTACAAGCACATTATCAAGATTAATAGAATTTGACATATGTACTGATCCTTTGCTAATAATAACTGTAACTCCTCTATTAACAGTGAGTATGTGAGGTTGAGTTGAAGAACGAATATGTGAAAGATGGGTAGAATCGTTTTTCATATGGTTAGTAGCACCTGTATCAATAATCCATGCATCATTCATAACAAAATAAGTGTTGGACAGGCCTGGATTATCAGCCTTGGTAACATATGCTGCAACTGTATTTGACGTAGTTGCAATCAATTTGTTGGGCATCGATTTAGGAACTCCACTCTTACTCTAATATCACAACTGTTGGACCCCACTTTTGGAACCCAACATTCGAAGTCATAAAATGTGTGCTTGTGCTTGTTACCATGTATGGTTATTCCAATTAACCCTCATTAGTCATCCTCGAGTCATCTTCATTCTCTGATAATGTAAGTGTCGGACCCTATTCTCCGAATTATGCTTATATTGAAGAAAATATTCTATGTTTAACTTCTATCTAGATATTGAATATCTTAGAGGCTGAATTAAAATTTTACCTCTTCATATAATTGTAAATCTACGTCTCTAGTTTACTCCACATTGGAAATCATCTCAGTTGGAACCCTACAGATCCAGATATATTCAAAATGCCAAAGCATGTTCAATAAAATAACATCAGTTCCTACTATTCCAACAAATTCCTTTACTTTTCTTTAATCAAGACCTTTTTCCAATCAATTCAAAATGCTATGGATGTTAGGATCTATTCCTTCAAGAATCACTTAATTTGGAGGTCGGGTTATGACGTTATGGCCAAAAGAATCAACCATGCTCATGTCCTAAATCACGTTGTACCTATCTCGAAACAATTGGCATAACTTTCATTAGAGATTGCGAATTAAGGTTTTTTTTAATGGTTCAAAAGAGGACTTCAAGATCTACAACTTTTATGCAGACCTTGAAGACAAATTCTATCGTTTAGAGGGTCAAAAATAGGACCAGATGATATAATCAGATGAACAGTGCACCAGATGATATGACGTCATTACCAGACGATATGACGTCACCAGACGATACGTCATCATCAGATGAAGCGTCCTCACTGGACAATACATCCTTACCAGACGAAGCGTCCTCATTAGACGAAGCGTCCTCGTTAGACGAAGCGTCCTCGCCAGACGAAGCGTCCTTACCAGACGATACGTCCTCACTAAACAACACATCATCAACAGATGATACGCCCTCACCAGACGACACGCTTTTATCAGACGATAGGTTTTCACTAGACGATGCGTCCTCACCAGACAACATGTCATCATTAGACAATAGATCATCACCAGACGATATGTCCTATGCTCCTGAGCATCTCCATTTATAAAGACCATAACTTTTGACTCCGATATCAAAAAATTTCATACTTTATAGTGTTGGTAAACTAGAAAGACATGCTACAACTTCCATAAATACAGCTTCTCAAATTCAATCTAGATTAATCCAGATTTTCCCTTGAACTCAGAACACAAATTTTTCCCTTATGGAAGACTTGAAATTTTGCACACTGCAAACTTGAAATGTCCTGAGCATAACCATTCAGCTACCAAAATGATTTCATTAAATTCTCAAATCTCAACTCATTTGTCTCATCACCTTAAACTACATCTAATCAGTCATAATTCTTATCTTCCTTTCCGTAACATCTCACTTATGCATACATATACATATATCAACGATTTATGTTCCAAAATCATCAACTCAAGATGATAACTTCTTTATGTATACATAATTTTGACTCACATCATCCATGGACATTCACATTTCATTAACATCAAAAGAATAAAGTTTTATAAATCTTTGATGTCATTCTAAGCCATATTACATCATCGTCTCAAAAATATCAAATTACAAAAGGTCCTTGTACAAACAAACTTTTTGCTTTCCCAAAATCAACTCAAACTACAAAATAAACAAATTTGGAGAAATGCCCTTAGGCTCTTGAACACTTGGTCTCTTAGCTATCACCTGAAGATGGAATAAAAGGGGGGTGGGCCTGAAAGCTCGTGGTTAACAAGTTTATAACAAAGAATAAGCAAAATCATTGAAATGTTCATTTGTTTTATAAAAGTCATAGTGAATTTATAA